>JBCEWC010000503.1:0-55532 GCA_038996855.1 Solanum aculeatissimum | reverse complement strand
TTCAACTCACTCACGAAATTAGTGTTAGTATGAACACTAATCCTAAGATGTAGATGTTTGTCAGGATGTACATAAAATTCACCAACTTTCTGCATATACAAAAAGAAAATATGTATTTGACATATTCGCAATTCAGAAACATTATGAGGAACTGACAAAATAAAGCTAACATAAACTGTATAAAGGTACCATAATAATGTATATGAACTGTATAATGATTGTAAAGATAGTGTATATGTTGTAATTTCATATTCAAAGTTCTATATAATTGTATATGCTGACCTAGGTTGATTTTCTCTTATAAGCTTGAATGCCCGGTCTCTATCAAAGCTTCAACAAAAATATTAACCAAATAAAACAAGATAGAGGAAGTAAAAGCACTTGTATCACCTTTTTGTCACTGCCTTTGATCTTATTTGTACCAACAGATTTCTTTTTTGGAACATAATCTACATCTTTCTCATCCACATCATTTTGCTTTTTTTTACTCGGACTTGCTACAGCTGCAACTTCGCTTTGATTGCAATTTCCAATAGGATTTTTAGACTGTGACCTTGTTATTCGTGTGGAAGGAACTATACCTTTTTCCTTTTGGGAACATAAGTTTTGGTAACTTTTTTCTTTAGAGTTACACTTGGAATTGATATAACATCGATATCAACAACGTTTTCAGATTCCACTTCATTTTGACAACAAGGAGTAACACTTGGAATTGATATAACATCAACATCAACAACGTTTTCACATTTTTTTCCATTTTCAAAGTAAGGAGTAGCACTTGGGACAGAAATCACATCAACACTCACCTTCAACAGCTACACTTGAAATAGGAGTTTTCTCAATGTTTTCTTGCTTTTCATTATGCATATAAGTTCGACTTCCAGACAAAATAGGAACATATGTCATATCAACTTTAATTCCTTTACCTAAAATCTTCTTAGCCGCAAGAGCAACAGATTTCAAACGCATAAACTTCATAAAAAATGAACTCGACATCAGTACATAATCAGTAAACACAATGAAAAACCCCAATAAAATAAACCCTAGCAAAAAATGTAAAATTGAAAACACGAAGACATTGTTGACAAATAATACACAAAATAAAAAATATTCAACCAACAATAGCAAATAATAACATACAAACTGAAACCCCCCAAAAAATAACTTGAATGCACAATGTAAATCACGAAATACACAATCTAAAACATTTGAAAAAAAAATACATGCAAACACTGAAGAAGAACCATAAATCAAAACACAACCTAGAAATAAGATTCAAAACAAATAATCAGTAAACACAATGAAAAACCCCAATAAAATAAACCCTAGCAAAAAATGTAAAATCGAAAACACAAACACGAAGACATCATTGACAAATAATACACAAAATAAAAAATATTCAACCAACAATAGCAAATAATAACATACAAACTGAAACCCCCCAAAAAATAACTTGAATGCACAATGTAAATCACGAAATACACAATCTAAAACATTTGAAAATAAAAAAATATTACATGCAAACACTGAAGAAGAACCATAAATCAAAACACAACCTAGAAATAAGATTGAAAACAATGAGACAAGGATAATAACCACTTACATCAAGAGAAAAGGAAAAATGAGATGAAAGTGGAGAGCTAACAAACTGTGAAGCAAAATCGAGCTCCTCGTCGTCGTCGGTCTTGAAAAAATAGTTTGGTGTTTAGGTAACAAGAAAGGAGAGTATGCATTATTTTGGGGGGGGAAATATTTAGGATTATTTTCTAAGAAGAAAGAAGACAATATAGCCCTTAAGGACTATTTTGAGTAATTAATTAAAGGGTAAATTATAGAAATTCCATACTTTATAGGCTTAATTTCAATATAAACCAACTCTTTCTAAAATTATTAAAAATCTCTAGTTTTTGGGGAAATATCGATACATAAAAATATGCATTGATACAACGTGGAATTTTAGGTTTATTGATGATCTGTGTGTATCAGTTATTAAAAATTAGATTATATCAATTTTAATATACTGAAAATATTAAAAAACGTATCAGTAATTAATTGATTGTTTAATTTTTTTAGGTATCAATGAAACTAACTGATAGTTTATAAATGTGTATCATTTATCGGCGAAATGCGAAAATTTTAGTAATTTTTTTAAATAATAGGGATTAATAATAATTAAGTTTATAAATATCGTGTATTTATATAATTTTTAGTTAATTAAAATTAGACTAAAAAAATTATAAAAAAAAATTATTGGTTGGCAGCCCACGTAATTTTCCCTACTTTCTATTATATCATTGGGCCGACAGCCTTCATTTGTCGTGGAAAGTCCAAATATGAATAAGGTCGGTGGGCCTACTAAATTGGAATGCTCTGTCAGCACTATTTGCACTTTTGGCCTTTTTTGTGCTTTCTTTCATTTTTATTTATCCCATAGCACAATTGAGGACGAGTTTGATCATGAATTTATTTATTTTTTAAAATCTTTTTCTTAAAATAATTTGGATATAAAAATTTTAAAAATAAAAACAGGGTGAAAGAGAAAAATAAAAAGTAAAAATAACACTTTAGGTATTTTTAAAATTTAAATATTTGAGAAATTACTCTTTTAAAGTAGATTTCATTATATGTTTCAAGTAAATTATTTTAATTGGGTGATTTTTCTAATTTTTAGAAATTCGGGGTATAAATCATATTTAGAAATAAATATATTCAAATTCAAAATATTATTTGCAAAAAGTATGACAAACATAACTCCAACTCCAACTTCAGATTTAAAAATTTTAAACAAAGTGAATGATATCTTATTTTCGTGGCGAAACGTCCATTAACTTTAATTTTTGCAAGACTAAAATTTATTTTACATCATAATCTCCAATAAGTTGTGTTCTCGTCTAAACAACTTCATCAAAATAGAAAGAAATAAACATACAAATTAGTCGAAAGAGATTCAACATCTACTATTTATTATACATAAAAAAATAATTTTAACCATGTATAAAAATAATGTAATTTTTCGTCGAATGAAATTTGAATAAACTCCTATCTCCAAGCTAGCTCTACCCCTACTTGTCGTCCTAATGTGCAATTGTACGTCCGTCCTAATAGTCAGAATTCATAAACTTTAAATCTCCTAATGTGCGATTATGTGTTTGTCCTAATAATAAGAATTCACAAACTTTAAATTTTGAATCAGTACATCATGATTCCGACCAAGTGATTCTTAACTTACGGAAAAAAAAGTTTGCATGTTTAGGGTAGGTATCAAGGCAAGGTATAGAGATGCTTGACGTGCATTTTGAGAAGCCTTAGCTTCACTACTCAATTATGCATTTCTTAACAAGATCAACATTCTTATAATTATTGTTTGTGGCTTTGGAAAGCAAAAAAAGCTCAAATAAAGCTAATTAGACACTATTTGCTTTAGCCTTTCACCAACCACAAAATTTCCTATCACCCTCTTTTTTTCTTATATCAACTTTGACCATCAAGTTAAAGCCTTTTTCATCTTTTAGATTTTGATTTAGGGTGTGTTTGGCCAAACGAGGCCTAAGAAATCAATCAAGATATACCTGAATTGAATCATGATTATATATAAGCTATTAAGAGATTTAATATAGATTTGATTCGTCAAAGCGGACCTTTGATTTTCTTGGACCATGCGGAATTCATCGTCCAACTTCTAACTTTTGACTGACTTTGATTTATAAAAACTTAGCTTATATCTATTTTTTTAGGTTTAGTGACAAAAAATGAACTTGTTAAGCTCTTATTTCCTCCTTGTCATTGTAAAATTAGGTCTTGGGCCTAACTCACACCCCAAAAGCTAGTTCAAAGGGAGGAGGATTGCCCAAGCCTTATAAGGAGTCCACCCATCCCATTAACCAGCAATGTGAGACTTTTGTCATTCTTCAACAGTCACTATGTAGACTTTTTATTTTGTCTGATAAGAAATCATAAACTTTAAATTTTCGATCCGCATATTGCTAAAGATTCACTATTTTCACATAGCAATGTGTTTCTTGAACAATTTATTTGGTCTACAAACTATAAGTAATAAGCTTTTGTTATGAATATATATACTCCCTCTATCCATCTTTACTTGACCCCTATTGACTTGAGACAGGGATTAAGAAGTAGTAAATGATAGAGGTAATTTTACCAAATCACCCTTTGAATATAATTAATACAATGTATTGAAAAATATAACAAGGAAATAACTATAATTAATGACAAGGGTAAATTAGGAACTAAACGTAAAATTATCTCTTGATTTCATAAACTGAATAAGTATTGTTGAACATCCTAAAATAGCATAAAGATCAAGTAAAGATGGACAGAGGGAGTATAATTAAGGTAATTGTACATATGAAAACATGAAATGGGAAACTTGCTTTTAAGGATAGGGGGATTGGATTCCCATGCAAAAATCTTTTTTAGTCCCTTTCAATCTTTGCCTTTGGTCTAGTGAGCCCAACTTATTTCCTACTATATTTGATTTAACGTATAATAGAGTCTTGTGGTCGGGATCTTCTCTGAATTCTGCATATAGCGGGAGTTCCAGTGAGACTCTTGAATTCAGCTACCCACACATATGTAGAATTAATGACTGACATATATACACACACGATTAATCATATATACATTCAATTTTTGCTTTGAAAACACATACATAAATATACGATTGACTATATATACCGTTAAAATTATATTTTAATGCATGTGGATACATTATATTTTGGTAAGTTTTGAGAAAAAAGAATTACTATATTATGTAGATAAAAAAAATAGTGATGATGACAAACAGAGACAATCATATTTTGGAGTAATAGATATAAGAAAATAAAAAGAAAAAAAAGCATGTGAAAGTAATTATGTTGACAGGAAGATTTTATAAATTTTAGGAAATCAAGTTTGTGTGGTATGAAAAAAAATGTTTTTTACGAAAAGAAAAAAATATTTTTGTAAAAGTAACTGAATTTATTTTTTATTCTTTAGTATTTAACAAATAATTAACAAAATATTATTTTAAAAATATTTATATATAGTTTAGATAATATTATTGAAAAATAAGGTGAGATTAAAGTAGGAGTGTGGAAGTCACGTGTCAAAATAACGATAGGTATCGAACTAATATTTTCTACTTTAAATTTTTTCTAACATGAATAATAAAAATGTATACCAAACACACCCTAAATGATTAGAATTGATATATGGTATCATCAATTATGTTAATGATATATTTTGCGCATGCAAATCCTTAAAAGTATTTTGATTTGAATAAAAGTTAAGTATAATGTTTTAGTTTATATTGGAATTAATTATTTTGTGATTATTTTTTTTTTATTGAATATTTAGCTTGCTTATTTCGTTATTTTTATGGGCTCTGTTGAAATTTTGTACGTACTTCATTGATTTTTATTTGATCACTTTAAATTTTATATGTATTTTAAATTAATACTAATTATTATGAGTATTTATCATAATTTTTATATTAATTAATATATAATTTTAGATTTTGAAAATTAATTTGGAGAATAAGTAATTAATATTGAGGGCAAAACAATATATCCAGTGAAATTCTGCGAGTGAAAAATATTGAGAGGAAAACATTAAAAGAAAAGAAATTGATATGCTAAAAGTTAAAAGTAAAAAAAATTAAAAAAATATTTTTAATATAACAGATAAATAAAAGTGAACGAAAGGATTAATTGAAAAGTTTTTATTATATTTATCGTAACCTTTAATGGTAGGTAAAGAAAGATTAAAGAAAAGAAAAGTATATAAAATGTATAATAATATATAAAAAGTGTTCATACATAATTATTAATCAAATCATATGTTTATACACAAAGTAAAAGCTATGTGATGTAAATATTTTCAAAAATAAACATAGAGCATAGTTTTATTTTTATTTTTTAATTGCCACATAAAATGAAAAAAGAAATCGTTGATTATGATCAGGGGTGATAATTGAGCGGGTTGAGTCAAATTTGAGCGGGTTATAATAGGTCAAGATAACAAACGGGTCAAGACCCAATCCAACCCAAATTTGCTCGGGTCAAAATGGGTTGAGTAACGGGTTATAGAGCGGGTCAAGATCCAATCTGACCCAAATTTTACTTATTTTATTTGTTCTTTTTCAATATTTTAATACATAATTAAATTATATTTTTCTTTATTATGACTATATACAACATATCAAATTTTTTAAAAAAATGTTATAAAAATATTTTAACAAAATCTCTCTCAAGTCAATTCGGGTTGCATATCAATTCAATTCTAAATAGGTTGGATTGAGATAAATTGAGCTAATAAATAGACGGGTTATTAATCTGTCCAAACTTCAACAAGTTGAACGGGTTGAAATTAATTTTTTCACCCCTAATTATGACAATATTAAATAAACAACTAGGTTAAATAAGTTGTAATTACAATAATTTTTTATAAAAACGGTTAATTTGAAATGGGTAGGTTGATATAAATTGAAAATATAGGTAGGTAGATTCCCTTTTGACGGCTACGGAAATGAATTTGTGGGCTACTTATATATAAAAACTTCAAATTAATTTTAACTAACAAAAACATTTTTAATAAAAATTAGTTTCGGATACATCACTTCACTCGATGTATCAGTTGAATACATCACGAGTGATTGAGTAATGTATCCAAAATTTAATCAAATTATGTTAGAGATGAACTCGTGAAAAATAAAGAGAAACCTCCTCACCTGAGGAACATATTTGAGCTTTAAGATTTGCAAAGAAAATAATAATTTGAATATACTGTTTATATTAATTTTTCAAATAATACACAACGATAAATTATGAAACTAATACTTATCAAACGTACAAACAAGCTGTAAAGAACATCAACGTGGTCCTTCAGTTTTCTTTTTATTTTAATTTTATTTTCTATCCGCTATTCAGAGTCCATGGAGTTCGACTAAATTCGAATCACTCTTTGTTAAATTCGGGGATGACGCTTCTAACAGAATTTTTTTTATATTCAGAACTCGAACTCAAAATCTCTGATTAAGGATGAAATAGTTCCACCACCGTACCACAAACCATGTTGGTGGTCTTTTCATCCCATCACAAGTCACAACATCTCTTTTTATTATTTCAATTATTAATAATTATTATTATTCCTAAATTCACTACAAGCACAAATCTTGATTCCACCACATGACCCCCTTTGAAAGTGTAGCTGCTCACAGAAGCTTCTCTATTTCTCTCTCTCAGTCCCTCTCTACATCTCAAGATTTTTGGAAACAAAAACCACAAGAAGATGAATTGTACAAAAAGAAGAACACAATGAGAGTTCATCCCATTTGCTGTCACTTTTTATCAACATTGTTAGTACTAATTGTTGTCACTGCATCTTCTGAGTACAATCAAATTCAACATCTCATTAACATTAATCCCAAAATTAGAGGAAGAATTCTTCATCAACCATTGTTTCCATCTACTTCATCATCCCCACCTCCACCTCCACCCCCACCAGAATTAAATTCTGAACCCATTTTCCCTACCCCAGACCACCCCTTTTTCCCAGAAGTCCCAGCTGTACAAACCCCAGATCAAACACAACCACAACAAATTCCACCTGTTCTACCAAATGGGACACCAGTTTCAAGAACCAACTCAATTGCCACTCAACCAACAAGCCCAACCAAGAAACTTGCAATTGCAGTGTCTGTTGGAATTGTCACTCTTGGAATGTTATCTGCTTTGGGATTCTACATCTACAAACACAAAACTAAACACCCAGATGAAACCCAAAAACTTGTTGGAAACAACAACACACATAGTTTTCACAGAGAAGAAGAATCAAGAATGCCACCTTCCAATTTTCTTTACATTGGTACTGTTGAACCATCATCATCATCATCAACAGCCTCCCAAGCCCAAATGAATCACTCCATTGTTGCTAATAATAGTTCCCCTTATAGGAAATTGAGCCCTGCTAAGAAATCAGACAGGTATAGACCAAGTCCAGAACTCCAACCACTTCCCCCATTGAGAAATCATCACACAGTTTTCACTACTCCTACCATAATAAACTCATCTGATGACGATGAAACCAAAATTTACAAGCCATATAATACTAGCATAGTGCCCAAATCAAATAATTCGATTCCTCATTCGAAGAGAACATCCCCGAGATTGTCCCTTTCGTGTTCATCCCCTGATATAAAACGCGCGATAATCGTACCATCAGTGAAGCAAACTTCACCACCATCTCCTCCACAACCACAACCACAAGAGGTGCAGAAGAAGCCAACACCAACTTATGTGCCACAAAGGGTGAAATTCTCACAACCACCTCCTCCACCAGATATGTCAAAGCTTAAATCAATAAGCAACCAATACCAACAAACATCAAAACCTCCAGCTCCCCCTCCTCCACCACCACCACCGCCACCTCCATTATCAACCTCCCAAAAACTTGGTGGCGGAGTTGGCTCAAAGGTAAGGCCACTGAATTCATTAGAAATTTTGTTGAAGTTGTTAGGATGAGTGAGTAAATTGAGATAAAACTTTCGAACGCATTAGTTTATAAATATGCATGTTATTTTGCGTCTAAGTATATGAACTATAGAATGTGAATTTCTCTTATGATTATTTTGTGTTAGGCCACTAATTTTATTGAGCCGCCCCAACGATTACAAAGAAGTTCAGCTTCAGTATCTTCCCAGGTAAAGTCTCAGTCAAGTAGTTCCACGCCAAATTCAGCTCATGTTGTGAGTGAGAAGAGAAGTTATTTGGAAGAACAAAACAGAGGAGCCATACATGACACCGACACTACGGATGAATCAAAGCCCAAGTTGAAGCCTTTACACTGGGACAAAGTACGAGCAACTTCTGAAAGAGCCACAGTGTGGGATCAACTGAAATCGAGCTCTTTCCAGTAAGTTGATTATCAAAGATGTTATTGTCTCAGTATCGACGTGTAGTTTCTTATCATAGAGATCTTTATATATTTCAGATTAAATGAAGACATGATGGAGTCACTCTTTGGATGTAATTCTGTAAATTCAGTACCAAATGAAGTCACTAAGAAATCAGTCCGTCCTCCAGTTGAGAAGGAGAACAGAGTTCTTGATCCGAAAAAGTCACAGAACATTGCCATAATGTTGAGAGCATTGAATGTAACAAAGGATGAAGTCTCTGAAGCCCTTTTAGATGGTATGTGAAATTTTCTACTCTGCATTAATAAGGTGTGGTCTGGTGTTACAAAAGTCATTTTTCATGAAAGAAGTTCTCTTGTCCCATGAAAATCAAACACCAGAAAATGTCTTTCATATGGCTAAATGTTATATATATGCATCATATTAACTTGAGAATTTATTATAGTTGTGACACTATCCATATATTTAATCGTCATGGAAAGTCTTCCTTCAAAATTCATGTATATGGGAATTTATTTTGATGACAACAGGAAGTGCGGAAGGATTGGGGCCTGAACTTCTCGAGAGCTTGGTAAAGATGGCTCCAACAAAGGAAGAAGAGATAAAACTAAGAGATTACAATGGAGACACTTCAAAGTTAGGGTCTGCAGAACGATTCCTCAAGGCTATTCTTGATATTCCGTTTGCTTTCAAAAGAGTAGAAGCCATGCTATATAGAGCAAATTTTGATACTGAAGTAAAGGATTTGAAGAAGTCTTTCCAGACACTTGAGGTATTATTAGCTTAAAAAGTCCTTTAAAATGCGTACATATGTTATTTTGACGAGCCAAATTTTTTATTAAGAGGGTTCAAAACACGAACAAGTTTACAGATTCATAAACAATCATATTAACCTTGAATATACACTGTAACTTTTCACCGATGAACCCCCTGGCTCCGCCCCTGACTTAATCTAGGATGAAACACATTCATTATATACTGACTTCCCAGAATTTAACAATGCTGAAAATTTTATGTCCATAATCTTGTGCCTGAATTTGGACTTTATTTTAATGTCTATCAATGAGCAACTATGACCATTTCTACGAGTCTTTACCACACTATGTTGCATTGGTAAATTCTTGCCACTCACAGAGGAATAGAACGCACTAATCACCAATTTGAGCAAGTTACTAGAATATTCCTTAACTCTGGTGCATTGCCAATTTTCAACAGGAAGCTAGTCAAGAACTGAAGAACAGTAGACTATTCTTCAAACTCCTTGAAGCTGTTCTCAGAGCAGGAAACCGCATGAATGTTGGCACTAATCGCGGTGATGCAAGAGCTTTCAAACTCGAAACTCTGTTGAAATTAATAGATATAAAGGGAACAGATGGAAAGACAACATTGCTTCACTTTGTGGTTCAGGAGATTATAAGATCAGAAGGGCTGGGTTCGGATACCAAGGACGATAATAACCTTCCTTCTATGTCAAATATCAAATTCAAAGAGGAAGAGTTCAAGAAGCAAGGGTTGCAAGTAGTTTCCGGATTAAGCAGAGAACTTGGCAATGTCAAAAAAGCAGCAGGAATGGACTCGGATGTCCTAAGTGGCTACGTATCGAAGCTTGAGGCAGGACTCGTTAAAGTTAGATCAGTTTTGCAGTATGAAAAGCAAGGCATGGAAGGGAACTTTTTTGAGTCAATGAAAGCATTTCTAAAGGAGGCAGAAGATGGTATAGTGAGGATCAAGGCGGAAGAAAGAAAAGCTTTGTCGATGGTCAAAGAGGTGACAGAATATTTCCATGGCGATGCTGCGAAAGAGGAAGCTCATCCTCTCAGAATATTTCTGATCGTAAGAGACTTCCTCTGCATATTGGATAGCGTGTGCAAGGATGTCGGAATGATGCAGGATAGAACAATGGTTGGTGCTGCCAGATCATTCAGAATAGCTACAACTGCATCATTGCCAGTCTTAAACAGATTCAACGCGAGACAAGATAGGAGTTGGGACGACGATAGCTCATCACCTTGACATTTATGTGCAAAAATGATGCTAGCATCTCAAAGTTCATTACAGTCCACATTGCTCAGATCCTCTAAAACTGTAGCCACAACCGTGTCAGCATATTTAGAGTATCCGGACTACAACTGCTACGATGAAGCAGGACGACAGGAAGTTAAAGTGGCATCACAAGTTAGATTAGCATTGAATTGTGCAGATGAATAACGGACTATAGGCGTGTCAAACCATCAAGCACGTTCGCGCCACATAAGAATAAGAAGCTGCAGCATTGTGGGATACTGTCAAAAGCAAAATGATCAATTTAAGGTAAAGGGGTTATTCCTTATTTCTGTGTAGGCCTAGATAAGAAAGTTTAATTCATCATTTGTATACATAGTCAAGAAACATAAAAGTTCAGATTTTGATGTTATCATTTGAGCAACACAAAATGACATTCATTGTCTTCTCTTTTTGTAAAATATAATTATTTCTACTTTTGTCTTAATTAAAGTTCCATATAGGATACAGCTGTTTAAAGGTTTCATTAAGTGGATTCTACGAAAAGAATGTTGGAAATTTAGGTCCCACTCTCATCACTAAATGCTAGATAAAGGTAAAAGCATATTCTTTAACTTTATCATATCTTCAAAGATACAGAAATGGTAAAATAAAGAACAACAACAGATTATGACTTTTACAACAATAACATATTCAATATAATTTCACAAGTGTGATTTGAAAAAGAGTTGAGTGTACGCAACCTTATTCCTTCCTCAAGGAGATAGATAGGTTGTTTCAGTGCACCAAATCAAAGCATTTATGGAATGGTGCAAATCAAAGCATTTATGGAATAAAGGAACACACCAATAAAAAGTATATACAAAGTATCTAGAAGCAATAACATCATGAAATAATGTGGTAACTGAAAATACAAAAAAAGTGTTGACGACTAATACTACAATGGACACTGTGTTCCAAGACTCCCACCAAGCATAAATCCACCGAAAGGCGAGCCGAAGATCAACTATTCACTCACTTTCTACTTTAATTCGTAACCTCTAAACCTTTTTATCTAATGTATTGTTCAGTTGACTCAAAAATATTTTCTAATTATACATGTCGATAATTTTTTTGCCGTATTTTGACCAAAAAAAATAAATTCATTTGTATGTTTTTTTGAAGAATTCTTGCTTGTTTGTCTTAACTAATAGAAGTATTTTTTAAAAATGAAATATATGAATTAATTTGTGAATTAATCTGAATGTATGTTTGATAGTGACATTATCTTGGTCACGGAGAAAGAAGAATTTCACTATGTATGCCCATAAAAAGAATATTTTTGTTGAATTTTTTTCTGAGGGTAAAAAGATCACTTAACATAATTTATACAAAAATCTCAGTAGTTTTAAAAGACTAAGTACGCATTCAGACATGCGATTTCATCTCATAATTTGAAATTATGAAATGAAATCAACGTTTGGACGCGATCTTATCTCGTGATTTAAAATCATGAGATGAAATTTCAAATTATTCTTCTTAAAAATAATAACTTGATTTGAGAATTCCATATCATAATTTTTACATTTTTTAAATACAAATTATGAGATGAAATCAACGTTTGGACGCAATCTCATCTAGTGATTTAAAATCATGAGATGAAATTTCAAATTCTCCAAAAAAAGAAAAAAAGACTTGATTTGAGAATTTCATATCATGATTTTACATTTTTTAAATACAATTTTTTTCACAAGTTTATATTTTATAAAAATAATCCACCATTTTATATCTATATAATTTCTTTTTTTGAGAATATCAAAGAAGTTATAAATTTTTATGAAATATGAATATAATGACATATTTACTAATGATATTAACTAACAAATGACTCAAAGTAAAGAGTAGTACACCTACAACTGATGTTCAATTTTATTGTTTATTAAACAAAAATTCAATCGATAAATGGTATGTTTTTTAAAAAATGACTTTGTGATAGTGTATTATATTTTTGTTATGAATTTTTACTTATTTGGTAAGACTGTATGAAGAATTAGATGATCTTTATAGTTTTCACAATTTATGGAGTTTCTAAATTTAAGAGTAAAAGATATAACTTAAATATTCAAATTGCATGTCCAAATAAGACGTCAACTTCATCTCATACGATTTCATATTATAGTTTCATCTCATATGGACAAACAAGTCCTAAAAATGTCAGGTAGTGAAAAGAAATATCTAACAATCCCTCCATTTGTAACGAAGAAGCCAACAATGAGAAAAAATTGGAACAAAAAGTTTTATATGGTAACTTAAAAATTTCAGACCTGACTAGGTCATTTCAGTATTAGACGAAATCTGAAAAATGCAACATTTAGAACAATTCAAAAATGAATTGAAATTAATATCTAAGTGTGGATTGATTTTTCTATTAATTAACGCGTTAAGAAATTCATATGACTTTTTGAAATTAAAATCGAGTAAGTTGAATTTAATAGATATCTTAATTGAATATGTTGCAGTAAGTTAATTAGCTGTTGAAAGTGTCGTAGCAGTTGCTATAAAATGTCTCAACAAGTTAGCTACATGTTGGGACTCTCTTAACAATTGTTGAAACTACTCACAACAAGTTACTAAGTTATTGTGAATTGTTCAGTAATTATTGAACTTTTATATTACAAGTTTGTTAGTTACTATCATAAATTAATTATTAATTGATTGGATCAATTATATCTAATTGTAAATGGGATGATATTAGTCCAACTTAAGACTTAAAGCTAGATTCAATACTGATCTTACACAATGAAACAATGTAAGTAATATGCAATCTATTGAACAATTGCACATGTAAATTGATACTATCTCTTCTCTCCAGCACAATAACAACAATCACAAAAATAACAATAGTATTTAGGGGTGTGCATCGATCGGTTCGATTCGATTTTATACATTATCAGTTTGGTTTATCGATTTTTAAATATGCTAAACCAATAAAATAATTTTTATCAGTTTTCAGTTTTTGATTTATCGATTTTAAATCCTTAATGGTTAGATTTTTGATTTACCCGATAAGAATGATAATGAGAATTTGCATTAATAAAAAACATATAGAGTACTAAGACTACGTTTACAAACTTGCAAAAACTATAATTAGTTAATTACAAACTAAAATAATAAAGTGGATAACTAATCACTTAAGTACTGTAAAGATTAAAATATGTAAAGTATTGCTATAGTGTTATATTACTATTAAATTACTAATATTTAATATTTACGAAGGGGTAAAATGATAGATTATTATAATTTTATTGGGTTATCGGTTTACCTAATAATCCAATAGTAAAAACCAATATCGAATCGATAACCCAATAATTTTTTTTTCAAAATCATTAAAATCTAATAACCTAATAACCCAATAACAATAAATCAATAACATTTTTATTAGTTCGATTTATCGGTCGGTTTGATTTTTACCCACCGTGAATATATACATGTTCGAGCGCCAATGTCCTTTTTTTTTCAAATTCAAAATTCACCGTCAACGTCTTCCTTTCCCCTCTCTCGCAAGAACAAGCAAAGCTCACTGGTAAAATTCCATGCTTTTCCATCGCTTCAATGGAGAAACGGCTTCGTTCTTCGCTCAAAACTTCAGCAGAAGAATTCCTTTCTTCAACAGCAAAGCTAGGGCTTAAATCTATTAAACCCTCTCTCAAAACCCTAATTCACACCCTCACCCCTTCTTCAGAGCTCACCAGTACGCTTCCTCTCGCCCTCCACCACTCCATTTCACAATCCATAAGGAAATACAAAAACCTAACTGGTTCCGACTCAGCCGACGTCGTTTTGTCCCCTCAAACGCCGCCGACGAAGAGGGTCCGTAGATCTGCACGGAACAAGAAGAGTGAAGAAGATAAAAATGATGCGAAGGAATTAATAGTTGAGGGTATACGTGTATATGTTTATGTTTCGTTTCTGTGTGTTTCTCATCCGAGAAAGGCGTTTAGGGATTCTGATTTGTTGCCGGCGGCTAGGGCTTTACATGATAGTTTGATTTTATTTGAGTCTGATTCTGTTTTGTTATCTGAAATCGCTAATTTATGTGAGGAGTGGTGGAAGGAGGGTTTGTATGGGAAGGAAGCTTTAATTTCTCAGGCATTGCCGTTTCTGTTGTCGAGAGCTTTGACATTGAAGAAGAAAGTGGATATTCATAGGGTTTATATGTTTAGAGAGGCGTTTACATTGTTGGATTTTGAGGATGAGAGTATTGAAGATTTGAAGCATTTGATTATCCGTTGTGTGATTGCGCCTCTGTTTTTGAAGACTGAGGATGGGAGGAAATTTATTGCATTTACCTTTGGTTTGAGCGTGCAGCTTCTGAAAGAGGCATTGGCGATGCTTAAATCACAGATTCCATTTGGGCGTAAGTCAATGTTGGAAGCTTTTGGGGAGATTGTTTTTCGGGCATGGAAGGTATCTGAAGGGCTGGCTAAGGATGAGATTGAGAATAGCTTCTTGCAGGGGATGATAGATAGCTGTATACATGCAAGTTCAGCAATACTTGCTGTATCCACTAGAAGGGTTTTAGGGGGTTTTATTAATCAGAGAACCACAGAAGGGGTTGAGAAGCTCATTTTTCGTCTTGCTGAGCCTGTCATTTTCCGGTCCTTGCAGGTATTCATTCATTCACAAATTTCATTGGGGTTGAGTTCAATAAATAGAAAACTCTGCTGAAAGTATGGAACTTTCTGCATTTCTATTTCAAATAGTGAGATTTATGAGCTCAATCTACAGTTTCAGTCTTGCTTTTCCTAAGAATTGTCATTTCAAGGATTTCAAACTGTACTCTTTGTTTCTTTGTTTGACCTCTAGGACTGTTGAAGTCACTTGAAATTTAGTTGTATAATCTCAAATGAAGCTATTGGCGATGCTGCTCTTTATTAGACCAAACAGGGTTGGTGTAGAGAATTTGTAGCATATCTTGGACATTAGTATTTTTTTCCTTTTGGCATCCTTACTTATTTATCTAGTCATATGCTGATAATAATAGTGACTTATTTATGAGCTCAATCTACAGTTTCAGTCTTGCTTTTCCTAAGAATTGTCATTTCAAGGATTTCAAACTGTACTCTTTGTTTCTTTGTTTGACCTCTAGGACTGTTGAAGTCACTTGAAATTTAGTTGTATAATCTCAAATGAAGCTATTGGCGATGCTGCTCTTTATTAGACCAAACAGGGTTGGTGTAGAGAATTTGTAGCATATCTTGGACATTAGTATTTTTTTCCTTTTGGCATCCTTACTTATTTATCTAGTCATATGCTGATAATAATAGTGACTTATAAGACCACTGCTTTTCTGGTAGGTTGCAAACTCAAATGTCCGACAAAATTCATTGCACTTATTTCTAGATCTATTCCCTCTTGAAGATCCTGGTGCAACAAAAGAGGTGAAAGACACACTCCTTGATAAGCAGTTCTTTCTTCTGGATAAATTAATTGTGGATGAGTGCCCTGATGTGCGGGTTGTAGCAGTTGAAGGCTGTTGCCGCATTCTTCGTTTGTTTTGGGAAATTATCCCTTCACCAATAATCACAAAAACTCTAACCAAAATCTTTGAACATATGATACATGACTCATGCCCTGAGGTCAGGTTGTCAACAGTAAATGCTGTGATATACCTACTTGGAACCCCCCATTCTCATGAGATCCTCAAAGTGCTATTACCAAGAATGGGTCATTTGATTCATGATATCTCTCCTCCCGTTCGTTCTGCAGTTGTAGATCTTCTTCTCACTTTAACGGATTTAAGAAAGTTTCAGTTTCACAAGGTATGGTTGAATCGTATAACCTAAAACATACACAAGCCTGGATAATAATAATGGACATGTTCTGCTTAAGTCAATTTAACATTTTCTTATGCAGGTTGTGCATATAGACCTGCTGTTGTCTACACTTGCAAATGACCAACCAATGATTGGTCAGAAAATCACTAAGCTTCTCCTTCCTTCATACTTCCCCTCAAAAGTAAACCTGAAAGAAGCATGCAATCGCTGTGTCGCACTTATAAAAAGGTCTCCTTTGGCTGGTGCAAGGTTCTGTGAATTTGCCGTATCAGAAGGAACCTCGCTGCAGTCATGGATGGAACTCTTGAAAATTCTCATCAGTTTGATTGTATCACCTGGCAAGTTAGAGGCGGAGCAGATTGATGGTTCAATTATTGCAGCCTCCCACCTCTGTATCTATCTTGAACGTGATGGGTCTTATCAGACTAAACTTAAAGAGGAATTGTCTGGTGAAAGACTGAAGCATTTGTTTGCTGCTGCAACCTCAGCATGTGCCCAGGCCTCTGTCTGTAACATTATTTCAAGTGTCTGTCCAGATGCAGTGGATGACCTTTTCAATGAATGCATGACCTTGGTAACAAATTGTGGAGATTTATCCAATTCTTTAGAAAAGCAAGCTGAGGTGAGGTCTGTCCACAAGATGATGCTATCTTGCAAGTGGTTGGACAAGATGTTTGAAAATCTAGCTAGACTTCTTGAAAGAACTGCCTCCCAGTGCCACAAGTTATTTGGGACGGAACTGGTAAAATTTAGTGTTCCTTCAACTAAACAAGGAAATACTAAGTCCTCCATCAAGCTCTCCTCTAAATCAAAGCATGTGAGGGAGAAAAAGATGTCCAATAAGGTTAAATGTAGCTTCAAGGAAGAGTACGAAATCACTTTAGGAGTGGCTTGGCAGATTAAGGACCTCCTTTTATCTGAAAATACAAGGAATGCTATTTTACAGAGCGGAAGCTTAGAAAGTATATTTCTTTCTTTGAAGACGATCTCTGAAGTTAGCATTTTACAATGTACACAATGTGATTATATGAGTGTATCCCCAATTTTGGCATACACAGCTCTTGCTCTTCATAGATCTTTGCAGGAAAACAACTTAGGTGGAAACAAAAATGTCAATAAAAAGAAGCGTAGAATGGAATCAGCAAATGGAACATCGGAGGTGAGTGGTGCTTTCTATTGTTCTCTGCTTCAATGAAACTTCCAAAACATATGTTTCAAGAGATTAAAACCAGTTTTGCTCTTCTTTTCTAGCTCGTCTTTTATTTAGAACAGAGTTCCGTCTTCTGTGCATCCTCGGTATCAAAGGGGTTTATATAATTGTAGTAGGCTTAAGGGATAAGGAGGCACCAAACTTTTGTAGTGGAAATAATTGAGATAATATTTATTGGTGTTCAGATCTCATATTTATGTTTCTGTTAGTATTTCGATGATCGGTTTCTTGATGCAGAAATATTCCTACTTCTGTTACATTCTGGTGCTACAGATAAAATTTCTTTTGTCTTAAATTGATTGGTGACAACCTTTTAAAGCTTCCAATTAAGCTATCTATGCATCATATATTGATACTTTTAGATATATTATAACTTTTGATAATTGAACCAAAATATTATATCAATGCACAACTTCATTTATGGAATGCAGTTCATGTTTATGGAGAATATTTTGTGGTAGCATTGGTTGGAGTTTTGTTCTTGGTGAAAGTCTTCCTGCTATAGGTTAAATCTTCTTGTTGGTTGATTAGTTCATTACTAAGTTGAGCAAACTCTTCACTTCCAATGCCGCATCCGTGTTGACATGACGTGGGAGTCGGTGTGAGATCCGTACTGGAAACCGGATATGGTCAAATGATTTTGGGTACTTTGACAAAAATTAATAGAGAAATTCGAGATAGACACGATGATTTCTGATTCAAACTTCATAATAAACAATAGTGAGATGCAATTTTACTTAAGAGTTAATGTCTTAGATGGTCACTCAACTTTGAATGGTTCACTTAGGTGAGTGACTTTTGAGTTATATAACAAAGTTAAGTGACTTTCTAAGTGAACTACTCAAAGTTGACTGACCATTTGAGATGTTATCTCTTGCACTTAATAATAATTACAAATTCGAACTTGCTCTCAAATATTCGTGCATTCCTTTACTTCCGAATAGTCCATCTAATAGTCCATCTTAATTTAGGCATACTTTTACAACTCTATGTTTTGATATTTGAATCATTTTTAGCTGAATTCCCATATCCGTACCTAGATCTGTGCCTCCGGATCTTAAAAGTTAGATCATGAAGGATCTGATCTCTAGATGTGCACCCAGTCCGAGTAACTTAGGTTCATTACACAACCTTGGAAGGTTTATTTTCTTGTTCAATATATTCTGTTCATGAGAAACTATATACTTCATACACAGAAGTGACTACTTTTACCTTTACATTGGTGATTTGATTTTCACTCTTCTTTAGTGGAATTAATTTTTTGGTCATATGCTTCATTTTATCTTCCAGGAAACTGCATTGGAAATGACAATTCATCATCTTCTTGGCTGCACAAATATGCTATTGAGAGCACCATCTAGTGACATATTAGACCTCACCAGTAATGGTTAGCTTTTCCTTTCCATCTTGTTTTCCTTTTGCGATGCACTTTATAATAGAGTTTTCTTTTCATGTATGGGGCTTAGAATGTGATGAATAAATCGTTGGTTCAAATATATATATTTTTTGGATCTATCAATAATGGTGCTTTTTAGTTGTCAGTCTGCTATTTCCTTGATTATTGCGACATATCTGGTGAACTTATTGAAGAATAGACTAGGCTCAGTTTGTGATAAGGAGGCTCAGTTTGTGATAGGGAGTTTGAGTTGTCCTGTTTGCTTTAAATAACCTCTATGGTAAGAAATTTTCATTAGTGCAAAATTTTCATAGGTTTTTTTCTTTCCACGATGATGTTCTTAGTGGGTCAACATTGGAACTCTTGGGTTGTTAAAATTCTTAGCTACTCCACTAGGTCAGAATGTGGCCCTACTTGAACTTTTAGTTTGTTGAACCACCTTGTCGATGGAATTGCTGTATAACATCAAGATTTATGTCTCAACTTTACAACCCTTTGGGCAGTTTAGTTGTTTCTCCTCTTTTTGGCCAATGCATTAACTGAATTGATCTATGTATGCAACATGTATCCAGGATCTGATTTTACTAAACAGCAGAGGATATTAAATGTGGTCAAGATGCTAACCGCAGTGCTGAAGTTCATTGCTGATGCTCATACGATGGATCTTGTCCATAAAAGCCAGGAGGAATGCCTATCCTTTACTCTGCAAAACATAAAATTTATCATCTCAAATTTGAGGAAAAGTTATGAGGAGGAACTGCAATTTACAGAAGACATGTTGAAAGAGATATATCTTTGTCTGAAGAGTTCCTTCACATATGTAGCCAAGTTGATGAATGTAGTGCTGAAGAGTTTCTCTGAGGCGTCGCAACCTTTATGGGGAGCTTTTGACATTGCCAATGAATTGTTAAACCTGTATGTTTCCATTGAGGAGCACTTGGGCTATGGATATGCAGTTCGTCTTTTTCCTGCAGTCAAACCATGGGTTCCTGATTTAATTCTGGCATTAGGATCTGTAAGCCTGATGAAGCAGATTCCAGGAGGTAGAACTAGTTCCTTTAATCCAAAAGATGATCTTCCATTGTGGGTATCCACCTTAGCTGGGACTGAGCTGGCTGAGCAACAAGATACAAGTTCTGATGAGGAGCCTGATAGAATTTCTAAGACGGGGGACTTCAAAACATTCAAGAAACTTGTGAACTTAATGGTTCAGCTGTTGAGAGCTAACTTTACTGTGCTGGATGCAGTTGGGCTGACCATATTAAATAATTTGCTAGTTGGGCTGAAAAGAAAGAATTTTGATCTTGTGTTTGGGCTCCTGCATTTTGTGTGTGTTAAGCTAGTCAGACATGATGAAAGAGAGTGGAAGGAACTTACATCAATGTTGACATCCCTCCAGCAGATCTACCCTCAACTGGAGTCAGAATTAGAATCATGTAATGGTGAGTATGCAAGGCAGGAGTTACAAAGTGCAAAGGCATTGGTTGAACCTGTTTGGAAATGTTATTTATGTGACGATGGGAGGAATTCCTTGGAAGTAGAGTAGATTGCCTTCTCATCATAAACATGAGAGCAATAGATAAATGGGCGCTGCACAACGGACAGCAGCCCAGGTGATAAAGAGGAGAACTTGCTAGCTTTTGAACAGCAGTGCTGGATTTTGGTGTAGATCAACCAAATAGATGTATATGTATTTTATATGAATGTATTTTATTCAGAATGTGACAAGGCTACAGACATCAGACTCCTTGTCTCTGTCAAGACGAACATGCTAACATTGCACCTCTTAAAGATTGCAGGATTCATGTTGTACATAAATAAAGGAAAGAAAACTGTGCAGACCAATTATCATGTTGCTAATGGGGCAGTCATAAACTAGATGGGTTGTATTTACTTTTAAGATCAAGTGGTGCCAACAAGCCATTTTGATGATTTAGAATTTGCTCAGAACATTAGGAGCTATTGATTTTGGGAGATGTTAAATGGATGAGCTAAATCTCCTTGCATTATTAATATCACGTACATTCTTCAATACACAATAGAGTGTATTACTAATACTTGCATTATTTTTTCTAATACACTATATCAAATGACCCTTAGTGTAACCGGTTTCTATATCTGAAACCAGTTATGAATTTGGAAGTCAAGTTTCAAATTGGAAATTAGGGTCGACGTTGAAAACAGTAAGTTTTTACAAATTTTTTCACTCCTAATTATTTTTTAATCAATATCATATTTAATTAAAAAATTGTCTTTGTCTCACCTCCATTAGTGTAAAATAAAATTAAAAAAGAAGATAGTATACTAAACTAGAAAATGGGGAAGGAATGACATGGGACGTTCTGGCGAGCATAAAACGGGTCTTTAGCCACCACGAAAAAACAATAAAATAAGCCTCCAATATCTCTTCGCATTTCCTCAACGCTACACCATTTCTCTCTCTCTATCGATCGAATTGGATTTTTTCACTTTGCAGACGAGTATGGGACCTGGATTGTTCTCTGATATCGGCAAGAAGGCCAAAGGTAGTTTTCAATTGTTGTTCATGAGCTACGATTGGTTTTCAATAATCACTGATAATTTTTGTTTTTCAATGATCAATTCATAGATCTGCTGACCAAGGACTATATCTCCGATCAGAAATTGTCCATTTCTACCTACAGTGAGACGGGAGTGGTATGAGTAACTTCAATTTTACCTCTATTTTATTCTGTTTTTTGCATACTAGATTTGAAGTCTATTTTGCTCATTTTTTTCAATTTTGTGAAAGGAATGACCTGTTTTCGAATGTGAATGGCCTTTTGTTTGTCTAATTTATGTGTGGATTCTTCTGAGCTTAATGAGGAAAAAGCTCTAGAGGTTATATGGTGCGTTAGTTGATGTGAAGAGCTTTGATTTATATCACGCATATTTGTTGTTCGTTTCATTGTATTATTTTTTTCTCATTTTGGTAATGATATTGCCAAATGAAAATTGATTGGCTCGTATCGCTATGGGTATAATACATAGAATATTGTATTCAGTGGTTGGACTCAATAAAGAAAATGGGATATTACGAGATGGCCATTTCGTGATAGTGTAATACTAGATAATCAATCTTTATAAACAGGAAATTGATTTTGTAAGAATGACGATAATTCTAGTTTCCTGTTTGGAGGATACTACTCATTCTTTCAAAGAGAGTAATTCTCAATTTGACTGTAGATAGTTTAAGTAGATACATCAGCGTTGAAGCTGAGTCATATCTACATATCTAAGTTTCAGTTGTTTACTTTGACTTACTTTGAGAAATGATCAGAGTTATCCTCAAAAGTCAGGTCCCAATCATTGTATTTCTGTGTTTTTGTTGTATTAAACTTTGAGGTCGTGCGGAGGTTGGTTTTTCCTATCTTTTGGTGCATCAATCGTTTTTTAAAAATGTTCGATGAGGAAAAACAGCTAGTACTGACTGTGTTAAACTTTGATGTCACTCAGACGATGTTTTTCCCTAACTTTTGGTGCATCTATCAGTTTTTTTTTTTTAAAAAAAAATTGATGAGAAAAAACAGCTAATACTGACTGTATATTTAAAATCTGTTAGAGCGGAGAGTTGGAGCATTGCTTCTGCCTCATTTGTTGGAACAGTAAACTTGGCAATAGTTTTCAACTTTTCATTCACTAAATTTCACATGGAAGAAGCATTGATAAAGTTATCTTCTAAAGTCAAAACAGAGACACAGGACTCTTAAACATCGATGTGTTTTGCGAGATGTTTTAGTAGTCCTTGTTTGACGAGACAGAATATTTTCCATCTTCTCTTCATTGTTTATCTGCCATATCTTTGTTGGGCATATTTGTGTTAAGGTTGCTTGTCCTATCTTGAAAGCTCAACTCATTCCATTTTGTTGTCAATGAAACTGGCATTATGTTTGAGTTGTTAAAGTTGTCCAATTTGAGTTAGAAACATAGATGGCAGAAAATGAGTATTTATACTTTTTTGATAAGTAATAAGTTTGCATTTATTTATCTCTTTGCTGTGAGTTAGTTGGCCCAGCCGTAGTTAGTCCACATGTTTGAAACTCGGGGAATATTGGGTCCTCCTCTCTACCCTGATTTCACTTAAATACCATGCTTCAGTCAGCAAAAAGGTTGTCATGACGTGTGCCCTACTCACATTGGTATTAGATCTTATAATCTCCACCCCGTTGTTTTTTGCAAAACATGATCTTTATGGGAAAATTCCCGCTAAAAAATAAGGGGAAAGGTCAAATATACTCCCGAACTATCGTAAATGATAGGTGTATACCTTCGTTATACTTTTAGGATATTAGTATCTTACTTCCAAATTGTGGAGCGTATATACCCTTTGCCCTTTATACTGACGAACATACACATGGTTTAATCCTATTCACCAACCCGATACTTATTAAAATTCTTACCAAAAATAAAAGCCCCACCCAAATAACATAATACCCACACCCAAATTTCTTCACTTTGCTCTCTTCCTCAGCTAACCTCAATGCCTCCTCTAACCTCTGAATCACCTTCACCCCCTCATCACATCTATCCATCAACAATGCATTCTCAAACAACGCTTCGAATTTGAAAACCTCCCTTTCGTCTTGAAGCTTCCCCTATTTCATTCAACAGCCTCACCATCAAGAATTTTCATTTGGTATTCTCCGATTGAGCAGAGAACAACTTCTTCAATATTTTCAGGCTCTCCTCATCCTCCCCTAATTTCAATATTTCCTGGAGGAGGTTTTTTTAGGGCTTCAGGACTGGATCTAAGAACTGGGTCAGTGGTGAATCTTCTTCTACTACTTCTTGCTGTTTCTCTTCCATTACAAAAGCTGGTGGGTTTCAGCTCTTACCGATGAAGTTCTGACCGGAAACATCCCTAAGGCCATGGCGGTGAAAACAATGGTGAACGGGTGAACTTGAGGGTAGAGATTAATGGGTTTGACTTAGAATTGCCATTGGCGGAGGCCTGGAGAACGAATCTTCTGTTATAGGTCTTAGGAGCAGTTTTAGCGATGGTGAAAATAGAGGGGTGGGATGGTGAATTGGGATTAGTGATGGAGTGGTGGATGAATGATGATGAACCGATAGTTAAGGTGGAGTTCATGGGTAGTGGTGGCCGTCGCTGGTGAAAGGTGGTTTCCGGCGGGGATGGCTGAATGAAAGTGAAGTGTGTTGGGGATTTTGGGTTATATTTTTGGGTGTGGGTATTATATATTTGGGTGGGTCTTTTAATTAACCGGGTGGGCTTTTATTTTTGGGTAGAAAATTAATAAATATTGGTTTGATGGATAGGATTAAGACATGTGCATGTCCGTTAGTATAAAGGGTATATACGCTCCACAATTTGGACGGTAAGGACACTGGTGTCCTGAAAGTACTAACGATATTTAAAAAGAAAGGTGGCAATCTTACCACTGTATTTCCTTTTTTCATTTGGATCCTATCAACTTGGTTTTGTCGTCTCATTTCAGTTTTCAACCGTATTTCCACCACTTTCCTAAGCTACAGAGCTCAATTGTTGGCGCCTTAAGAATTCCAAACCTTTTCTCAATTTTATGCATTAATCTGGATCATACCAGATATCATACACCTAGTTAAATTAAAATGGTGCCTTACCTAACCAAAAAAGGAGCTTTACCCAGACTATCTCCTTAGCCCAGGTCTGTCGAGCCTCAATGAGCTGCTACTATAGGGTAGCAAGGGTATACGCATACCATCTACGATTCTTTGGGGGTGTATTTGTTCATTTTCCCCAAAAAATTAACAAGTAAAATGCTAGAAACCAAGAAGAAGCTTCTCAATTCAAATCTTTTTACGCAACACATGGAAGAATTCCACTAAAGTCGGTTTCTTCAAGACATGATTTTTGAAATTGCAAAAACCTTGCTAGTGTTTTGTTCTTAGGGTGATGCCTTATGTTTGACTATTCATGTCGTCTCCTAAGCAATTGTGGCATCTCTTGAATGATGTCAAAAGATTTAAGTGGTCTGTTAGAAAGCTGGCTAGTTCAAAGGGGGTTCCTAGTAGGCTGAAACAGATATGGAGGGCTATCCCACTCTGCATCTTCTGGACAATCTGGCTGGGAAGGAACAAGGCTTGTTTTGAAGGGCATAAAGATCACATTACTAGAGTTAAAAATAAGTGTCTAGTGTCTACAGAACCTGTACTTCTGGTGCAATAGCAATATGTTAGTTAATCTGGATCAGTACATAGATTTTCTCGAGTTGTTAAGTAGAGAGGATAGCAGATTGTCTGGTCGGGTCTTGTTTTGTGTCTTGTATCCTTCTGTACCTTGTTGGTACTATTTCATTAAAAAAAAAAAAAGATACATAATTTTAGATCTTTTCCCTCAATCATCTCATTTCTCATGCGCAGTAGTTATCTTCTAATTAAATTCTTATAGCAATAGATCTATGGAGACTGAATTTCATGTTCTCTAATCACGATTTCTTAGTGCAGGCCCTTACATCAACTGCAGTGAAGAAAGGAGGGCTTTCAACTGGAGATGTAGGAGCGCTGTACAAATATAAGAACACTTTGATTGATGTCAAAGTTGATACAGGATCAAATGTCGGTTGCGCACACCTTGGTCTTCTTAATAATGTCTGTTTTTGCTGGATATCCTTCACATTTCTCTCTTCCTGCAGATTTTAACAACTCTTACTTTGACTGACATTGTCCCATCAACAAAAACCATTGCCTCTCTGAAATTTCCTGACTACTGTTCTGGCAAGGTAAGATCTTTTCATCTGTTTTGGCCTCATTGCTTTGGTCCATTGCAGGAAATGATGGAGTTCTCCCTTCTCAAAACTTACGTTTTGCTTTCTTTTTCAGCTAGAGACTCAGTATTTTCACCATCATGCAACCTTCACCACTGCTGTTACTCTGAAACAATCTCCTGCAGTAGATCTTTCACTGACACTTGGTACTCCAACTTTTGCTCTGGGTGCAGAGGCAAGTTATGAGACTGCAACAAGTCAACTAATAAAGTATACTGCTGGCATTAGCGTGACAAAACCAGATTCTTGTGCTGCTATAATCTTGTAAGATTAAGCATTAATGTCCATAACTTGTGCCATTAGAAACACAGCTGATGAAAAGATTTCGAGTTTGTGATATTTGTTGCTCTTTTTTGGCCTCAGAGGAGACAAAGGGGACACCATAAAGGCATCATACATACATTATCTAGATTCACTGAAGATGACTGCTGCTGCGGGTGAAATCACTAGACGATTCTCCACAAATGAGAACACATTTACAGTTGGAGGGTCCTATGCTGTCGATAACCTGACAATAGTCAAACTCAAGCTCAACAATCATGGAAATTTGGGGGCTGTGTTGCAGCATGAGGTGATTCCAAAGTCATTGTTGACCATTTCTAGTGAGTTCGACACCAAAGCCTTGGATAAAACTCCCAGGTTTGGCGTGGCACTTGCTCTTAAGCCTTGATAGGATTTTGTAGCCTGCAATTCCTGAACCCACACAGTCATTTTTTTGGGGTGGCACACTCAATAAGTAGTTCATAGACACTGTTTTTTTCTCCTTTTTTTTTTTCAGAATTTATCAGTTCCTATAGGTGGTTCCCAAAGTAGACCAGCTTGTGGCATTTTACGATTTTCTATTTGTCTTTCTCCTATTTCCCCTGTTATGAGGAAGTTTACATGAGCAATTTTTTTCAGTAAGAAATCCAGCAATTGACAGTTTTTACCTAAGTGTTTTTTGATATATGCTTCTAGTGATCACCAAAAATAAAGGAGGAAAAAATTGACTAGCTTTAACTAACATCTATAAGTTTATTCCTGTTGATTGGTTAAATACATCCCATAAATTATTAGTTTCATCCCTAAATGATAGACTAAAAAATACCACTCAATTTGACAAACTAAGCTATACATTCCTGCCGTATCACATGACATAATAAGTGAGTACAATTTATTTAAAGTGCGTCAAAGATTAAAAAAAAATCACATCAACCTTAATTTTCCCTTTTTAAAAAAAATAAAAATTCCTTCAATTTTTAATTACCAACTAAAAAAAGAAAATTTTCCTTCTTATTTTCTCTTTCTTTTTCTATTTTGTTTATGATTATTTTTTGTCAATGTGGACTTTCGTGACTTACTGCAATGTTAAAAATTTCATGATTGGATGATAATCTCGTAAGAAGATTTTGGAATTGTAAAAATATGACAGCAAATGAAACTCTACAAATTTTCAAATCAAAATTTAATAAGTTAAAGAAACATGAAATTGAGGGATGTTTTTAAGTCTATCAATAATTTAGGGACGAAACTAATAATTTGTGTCAAGTTCAAGGGTGTATTTAAGCTTAGTTTGCCAAGTTGAAGGGTGTTTTTAAGTCTATCAATAATTTAGGGATGAAACTAATAATTTGTGTCAAATTCGAGAGTGATATCCAAATTTATATTTATATTTTTAATAAGAAAGGTAAAAGTTTTGAAAATGAGAAGTGCAGAAAAGCTGTGTCTTTCCCTATTAAGCTACTGCAAAACACTCGGAAACGTCAACCAAATCCATGGCTTCGTTTACAAATCCGGCCTTGAAACCGACCGATTAATTGCCGGAAAACTCCTACTTCTTTGTGCCCTTCAAATTTCTGACGCTATTGATTACGCTCGCCGTCTGCTCATACACAATCCAAATCCGGATGTGTTCATGTACAACACCCTCATGCGAGGTGAATCTGAGTCAGACTCACCCAGGAATTCAGTCAACTCATTCATTTACATGCTGCGACAATCATATTGCCCTCCTGATAGTTTCTCCTTTGCTTTTGTACTCAAAGCAGCGGCTAATTTGCGGTGTTTAAGAACTGGGCTTCAGCTTCATTGTCAAGCTATGACTCGTGGGTTTGATACCCATCTCTTTGTTGGGACTACAATGATTAGTATGTACGCGGAATGTGGGTTTGTTGACTTTGCTTGGAAGGCGTTTGTTGAAATACCTGAACCAAATGTTGTGGCGTGGAATGCAATACTTACAGCATATTTTCGAGGGCGTGATGTAAGTGGTGCAGATAAAGTGTTTGGTTTAATGCCATTTAGGAATTTGACTACTTGGAATGTGATGCTGGCAGGGTATACTAAAGCTGGGGAACTTGACCGTGCTGAGGGATTGTTCTTGCAGATGCCAAGTAGAGATGATGTTTCTTGGAGTACCATGATTGTTGGATTTGCTCATAATGGTTGCTTTGATGAGGCGCTTCGGGTTTTCAGGGAGTTGGTTGGGAGTGGAAGTAAGCCAAATGAAGTGAGCTTGACGGGTGTTTTATCTGTGTGTGCTCAAGCTGGGGTGATTAAGTTTGGGATGGCGATGCATGCATTTATAGAGAAAGTGGGGTTGGTTTGGATAAGTTCTGTGAACAATGCACTTTTGGATACTTACTCCAAGTGTGGAAATGTGTTGATGGCTCATCTTGTCTTTGAGAGAATGCCTGGGAAGAAAAGCATTGTTTCTTGGACTTCCATGATTGCAGCGTTTGCAATGCAAGGATATGTTGAAGAGGCAATAAAAGTTTTTCATGAGATGGAAGAATCTGGGACCAGACCTGATGGGGTCACTTTTATTTCAGTCCTTTATGCATGTAGTCATGCTGGTTTAGTTGAACTAGGTCATGAGCTATTCAGTAAAATGACAGAAAACTATGACATTGAACCAACTATTGAGCATTATGGTTGTATGGTTGATTTGTATGGTAGGGCTGGTCAACTTCACAAGGCATATAATTTTGTGGTTCAAATGCCAATACCACCCAATTCCGTTATTTGGCGAACACTTCTTGGTGCTTGCAGTTTTTTTGGTGACATTGAATTGGCTGAGCAAGTAAATAGAAGACTCTCTGAGCTGGATCCAGACAATTCTGGTGATCATGTTTTGCTGTCCAACATTTATGCATTTGCAGGGAAATGGAAGGATGTTGCCACGGTGAGGAGATCAATGGCTGAGAAGAATATGAAGAAAATACCAGGTCGGAGCATGATTGAAGTGGACAAGGTCATGTACAGTTTTGTAGCAGGTGATAAAGGAAATGAGATTACTGAAGAGGCTTATAATAAGCTAAATGATATAATGTTAAAACTTAAAGTAAAAGGTGGTTATATTCCAGAGGTATGCAGTGTTCTGCATGATATAGAAGAGGAAGAAAAGGAAGATACCGTGTCTAGGCACAGCGAGAAACTTGCTGTTGCTTTTGGTATGGCAAGGTTATGTAAGGGAAGCACCATACGAATTGTAAAGAATTTGAGGGTTTGCAAAGATTGTCATAGTTTTATGAAGTTGATTTCTAAAGTCTATGGATTAGACATTGTGGTTAGAGACAGAAGTCGGTTTCATTCTTTTAAGGAAGGTTCTTGCTCTTGCAGAGATTATTGGTAAGGGATGATTTATGGTCCAATCAAATTGGCAATGCTCTCAGAAGACCACACATTTTGGATGTCATGGAACGCTCCATGGTTACAATTGAAATGAAAGAATATGGAAAAGAAGTAACCAAACATGTCTTTTGACTAATTGGCTTGGAAAAGGCTACTGCATTAAGGAATTTTGCCTCCTTACAGCTCTTCAGGTCTGTGATATGAGGACTCTGCTTATTTAATAACTCAAGTATAATAGCACTGAATGATATTGCAAATGTGAAAATTTGACTTTTGCTTGATACAGGTCTGTTCACTTCCAGAGCCTCTGGGTTGTTCAAGTTATTTTTGTTAGCATAATTGAAAGATCATAGAATATCCTGTATGATGTACATTTAGTGTAGAATATAGCTGTGACGACAACACTATCAGAGGATATTCTAAAAGCGGCTGAGCCATCACTCATCAGAAAGGACGAGCGATATTTCACTTGAAGATATCCTCAATGGTGGCTCTGGTATGTAGTTCATCAACATGTTAAGAACTGCCCTTTTCGTGTGCCATTGACAAATGTAGAGTACTCTGAAGCTGTGTTATTTATGAAATTTTTTTGCCAGGAAGCTCTTTTTTGTAATGACACTATAATTTGTTGAAGGATTTCTTGTTCTCTGCTCCCTTAATAGAAAGAGTGATTTCAACTTGATTACTTAAATGGCAATATAATTTCACATGAGGGTATTATAATCATTTTATAATTAGCTTCATGTTTCATAACAGTACACAGGTCATTTAATCATTAAAGTGAAAGTGAATATATACATACACACACATATGTATATGCTTAATTTTTTTGTTTTATTTATGTGACACTTTGATTTGGCAAGATATTTAAGACAAAAAGGAAGATTTTCATAAATTATTTTGCAATAAAATAATTTCATAAAGATTTTTAAAAGGTTAAAATAAATTAAATGGCATTTTATCAAAATCAAACACCAAACGGAAAAAAAAAAAAAACCATACCAGCTTTTTTGGTACAAATTAAATGGCATTTTATCAAAATGAAAAACAGAAACCAAACAGACCAAAGTATGTAAACCTTAAAATATGAAGGGACTATTTTTGACCATTTTCTCAACACAATGCGTAGAAAAGGCAAAGGCTAAGATATTGATACAGCTCTGGGATGATAAAAAGGTAAACTAAATTGAAAAGAGCAGGCTCCTTTCTATGGTGAGCTAAATCTTAACTTAAATAGCTCCTATATGAGCCAAATCAAAAGAAATGCACCCATAAAAAATGTTCCCCCAGCTCGATCGATTCAGATCGCAAATCTTAACACTAGATCAGAGACCAGGTACCCTGAGTGATCTATCATAAAAGGAGAGGCATCACTTGTCAAAAAACATACAGGTTCATCTAACTCAACTCCTTATCACTCCAGAGTATGGGAAAGCACCTTTTGCTCCAAGAGCCTAAACTCAGTTTTCCAGTTAACCAGATAATTCCAACAATGATCAAGTCGTCATAGACTTAAAGCTCCATTTTCTATCGAATAACAAATCTAACATGAACATAAAAACCAACTTCTAAAGCAACCTAAACCAACTTTTCAACTTTATCCATTCGAACAAAATGTTCAGGCAGGCAGAAAAGATCACATAGAACATGGAACAATGCTATTCCAAATAGAGGAATTGTCCTCTCATTTACATATCTTTTCCATCTGTTTTCCCTTCTTCTCTTCCTAACTATTGTTTCACTTCCTGCTATTTCCTAGGAAGATATAAGTCTCAGAATAGATTCAAGACACTAGGAATCAATCCTAGAACTAGTTAGGGTCAACACTATGAATCCTATTTATCAGTCCACTCTATTTGGGTAACACTATTAAAAGAAAAAATGCAAAACTTGCTCTACTCACTTCCTGCCATGTCTTCAAAGGATGAATTCCATGAGTCCAAGATATAAACCTACTGATAGATTCAAGACACTAAAATTCAATCCCAAACTAGTTAGGAGTTCAAGACACTAGAATTCAATCCAAAACTAGTTAGGAGTTGCAACACTAAAAATCCTATTTATCCTTCCACTCTATTCAGGTGATCCTACTAATAGAACATATACAAGACTTAGATCACAATATAGTGAACGCCAAAGAATTTATAATGCTCGTAATCAACCACATGGACTGGAGCTAAATCTACATGTTCCATGAACCGAGCACACAAGCTGAACGTAACTTTAATCAAGTACAAGCCAAGAATACACTATAACAACTCTAAGTTTATAAGCTATGCTGTGTCTTCATTAACTCTGAATTACATATCTAGAACCTCAAAACAAACAACAAGCACATCATACTTGACAATCATAATCACAAAACATTCCACAGATATGTTCAAAGCACAAACTGGTTAAAGCAATCATTCGAGCAGAACAAAAGAGAAATAAAGTGAAACAGGCACAAAGTTAAAATCTTTAACTTGAGTTATATTGATCAACCCAAAATTAACAACTTTTAGTAGCATTCAATTAACAGGAAAAAAAACCAAAAATTCAGAAATCTCAAGAACTCTAATAAACCAAAACCGTACTGATATAACCTCTCTTCAACTGGCTGAGAAATGATTTCAAATTTAATCAACAGTCTGCATGATATCCTCAGCAGTAAACTTTGTACCCTTATCCTTATCAGCAGCAGCACGTCCCTTAGCCTTACGATCCAACAAAGATTTACGATCCTTATCAAGTCTGAGTTTGGTAACAACCACCTTAGATGGATGAATACCAACATTAACAGTAGATCCATTAACCTTCTCTCTAGTTATACGTTCAATGTGAATCACCCATTTCTTACGGTACACTTGGACAACTTTTCCTTCACGGCCTTTGTAGGTTCCTCTTACTACCTGAACTTCATCGTCTTTTCTCACCGGCATAGATCTGACATTGTACTTTGCACGTAACTCAGATGAAAGGGGTGCGCTCATCAACACCCTACGAAGGCTTGACGGAGCAGTGAAATGGGCCTTTCTGCTCTTACGGCGAGATGAAGAAACTCTTGGATTGTACTTCATTGTTGCAGAATCGAATTCTCACACACACACACTTCTTCTGTAAATGCGGCTGAAGAAGATAAAATTAGGGTTTTTTTTTGTTTTTATAGGAAGAAGATTGGGGATAGTGAAATTAGGGTATGTATTGGGCCTTTGTTTTGATTTACTCATTATTGGACTCGGCCCATTTAAAAGAGAATCAAGTAGGATGACCCGTTTTTGAGTGGATAATCAGGGGTGGTTTGATTGGCAACATGTTATCCCAGATAATTAATCACGAGATAAATTAGTCTGAAATAGTCATCTCACCATATATCACTAAGGCAAAAGTGGTGGATAAATAGTTCAAGGATTACCTTATACCTTCAACCAAACATGGGATAAAATAATCCTACATTTTTTTTCGGAATCACTTGTAAAAAATTTCAACTTAATCTTTTCATGTTTTAGATAACAATATTTCTGTCAAAAATATTTCTCCATTAAAAAGTGTCTAAATATTGATGATCAGTGAAATGGTTACTTTGTTCGTCCCATTTTAATTGTCGTGGTAAAATTTATCACAATTCTTAAAAAAATTGATTAAAACTATTATTTGACTAATATATCCTTTATAAATACTTACACTTTTATCGCTTCTTAATTCTAAATTGACAACTATTTTTGAACAACTATTTATATATTCACAATATATTATAGATATCGAACACCAGTCGACTAATTCATGTGCTTAGTTTTTCAGATTTTGAACTTCCTCAGAAAAAATCCCAACTTCGCCACCATGACGAGGGGAGCAGCAATTTTTACACTATTGGATTGGAACTGTTTTTTATAAAGCATGCTAACTAGATAGATTGCTAACTAGATAGATAGTATATAAAGGAGAACTAATTCAACAAGAACAAACAATGGAATTCCACAAGTGATGTCTGGGAGGGTAGAATGTACGCAGACCTTACCACTACCTCATAGAGGCAGAGAGGTTGTTCCTAGAACCCTTGTCTCAAAAACCCATGAAAGGAGAACTAATTCGAGCATCTAAAAGAACTAGCGTTGATGCGATTACACACTAGGTATGTTATTGTCATAAACAAATGCCAACACTAAGAAAAAAGAAGTGATTCTAGCTCAAGAATTACAGTGTGTATAGTACATAGAAAGAATATTGGGTCCAGCAGCTAAAACTGTACAATTTACACCAGCAGCTCAAGAATTACCTATAAGGAAGTCTCCATTTCTTATGCCAATATATAGACACTCTGGACCACAAAGGGAGCCCGAAACTGTACTCGGGACGATGGTCTAGAGGTCTGCCCACTGTTAACGGTAGCCACACATACCTCGAATCCTTCAACTCAGCCAGATTCCACCTATCTGCCATAAAAATAAAGAGACCAGGTAGCCCAGACAAGGGAACCACAAATGTACCCTGAGCAAAGAAAGTTGTTAGTCGGAAAATTTTGTTCCCACCAATGCATGGGTTTCCAATGGTCTCCCATGGCCCCATAATTGATTCGGATGCATGAGCAAGGGCCTCATTTGGAGACCAACTAGTGCAGCCAGACGTGATCATGTAATATGTTCCCTGGTGCTTAAATAGAGCAGGTGCTTCCCTGTGTTGTCCGATAAGAATCTTTCTCATGTTCTCTGTCACATCTATATATTCTTCATTGAGAGGACCAATATGAAGGTCCTTGTTGTGTTCTGATGAGTAAATCAGATATGCTACACCATCGTCGTCCTTGAACAGTGTCATGTCCCTGCTATCATATCCATGAGGCCGTTTGCTGTACAAATAATTGAAGGGGCCAGTAGGCAAATCACTAATAGCAACACCTACAGAAGCTTTGGTATAGTTTGCATCATCAATATGCATCCACATCACATATTTACCTGTCTTCTCATTGTGAATTACTTTTGGCCTCTCTAGCACATTTGATTTGTATAAATCATGTGTCTCGTTTCTGTCTTCAGCTGCTAAAACAATTCCTTCATTCTTCCAAGTCCACAAATCTTTAGATGAATAGCAACTGACGCCAATGACATCAACCTGCAAGGACAAAACCATGGAGATCAATGAAAAGCTGCTGTGAACCTTAAGTCACAATTGACTGCCAACCAAGTAAAAAACAGTTGGCCTTCGCCAAAACAGCTTATAAGAGCACCAATGTTAAGAAATCAGCTGTGAAGGAACTAACGAAATTCTCAGTACCTAACTGATTCAACAGGAGGATATCAAGAATTTGAGTAATGAGCTAGGAACATGAGATGCATTGTCACAGTTTCACTACAGCACTTAATGCTAGGTGCAAAGCTTTCATCGTCATCATAACAACAAAATCCAGTCGAATAATAATCAACATTACCAACATCTAGGACATGTTTTCTGTATGTCAGATTTGCCTATGAACTATATTGCTAGAATGTCTTAGATTCTCAAATTCAACTCCCAATGCTCGAATTCTGCCTGCCAAAGATTCCTGAAGTACCAACTGACCCCACAAGATAGACCTACTCGAGGATGGATACGAAAAAAACTCATTGTAGCAGGAAAATGAGATAATACTTTATACCATTATAATACAAAGCATGAAGAAGGACCCAGGAGCCAAAAACTAGTACAAGTTTCCTTTCTTTCTGATTATAAAGTGCTAAACTCTATCTTCATGCACACGTTCCATAATGTTTTCCTGAATATTACCACACTATTAACTGTAGACACATCAGCAATTAGGGGGAGATTTTTCAGAGAAAATGTACATCACTACCATAATCAAGTTACAACAAAAGAATTCATAGGATAAATAAATCAACAAGAAAAAAGAAGCAATAGATTTTTTTTTTCCAAATTCAAAGGTTACATCTCTTAAATTTCAGAATTTAAACAGGACCGGAACAATGTTCAATATTTAAAATTTCAGAGATCAAGAGAGCAAACAATCCCAATTTCTCTGATGATTTATTTGATCAAGATACTGAAATAGTAGAGCATGGAATCCTGGACCCACCAATATCACTTTCTACTCATCACTCCATCTGTCATCTTTTCCTCGTTCACACCATCTATCATTCTAAGTAATCAGAATACTAGAATTGTAAACTGCAGATCCTAGATGCATCAATGTCTATTCATACTAGTCCCGTCTATCATTCTTTTATTCTTTGTTTTTTTACATTATTTTTCCTTCCTATTCACTTTATCGTCAATTTTGATGGGGCAAATGGATCTTTTTCTTCACACAGCACTATCATTATCTATAACAGCGCCACATTGAGCACATAAGGCCACATTGACATGTCAATTGAACAGCTTTCGTGAAGTAAGTTCATCATATGGAATCAACTAAAGCAGTGTTGGGCTGACAATAGAATTGCAGAATTGAGAGGACCAAAAGATGATTTTTATCCACACACACACACACACAAAAAAAAAAAAAAGAATTTAGTATTCTCTGCTGCATAATTGTCATAATTTCACAAAAGACACAAATGGATGGTTAACTTATAGAATCAAGGAAAGGTAGCCGCAAAGAATGCATATGCATAACCAATGGGACAGAGAAAAGGATCACGAGTGTTCTATCACAGACCAGATTTCACAGGAGACTAAATTCTGTTCTTTACTATCTAAAGAACACGAGCAAGACGTCATGCAGATATTCTGTTAAAGAGTGTTCTTGTGGCTGCTGAAGGTCTCTTTCATTTTTCTATTTTAAGTATCTTTTATTCAGGCACATTTTATATAACAGACAAGAGGGGAGGAGAATTGCCTACGCTACAACATGTAGAGAAGCAGTTCTAGAAAACACACCAGTGGAATTAAATCATAAAAGTATCAGCCTGTAACTGATGCACCAAGTCTGAAACTTACTCTTGCAGCTCCTTTTTTGTGAGCATGGTAAGTGGGACCATCTTTATACTCTCCATACCAATAATACATTTTCGTCCTCGCATCGTAAAGAATGCCTCCCCCATGAGCTTGTATAGGGTTTCCCTCTGTATCCAACCATATCCTTCCTGGGTGGTAATAGTAGGTATCATTCCCATAATGCTCCCTAGGATCCACAGCGCTCCTCTGATCAGGAAAAAACACATGCCTTAGCTGGGAAGACTCGTCAAGGAATTCATCGATGAAGGTGGTTGGCCGTTTAGGCTTCCGTTTGGCAGCACGTGCAGATCGCTTCCTAGTTTGTGGAAGCTGTATATTCTCATCCTCGACCTTTTCAAGTATGCTAAACTGTGTGCGCTGGCTTGCACTTAAGTGAGACTCCCCACTTTTTGCATTTCTTTGATGAGCAAAAGAGAAAAGATGAAGCAAAAGAAGACATCCTACAACAAGTGGAAACAATCTGCCCCCTGCATTGCAATGTAAAATGATTGATTTCCTGAATTTATTCTTCACCTTCCTGTTGTATCCTTTTATTGAAGAGCTACGTAAATTCAAGCTAAAGTCACAACTACAAGAAGATATAAGTGGAGTATAATTGAGACGAGGCATATGCTCACGAATGTATGGACACATCTTTATACAAACATACATCTCGTGACCAGTTTATCAATATTTGAAATTGCACAACTTACATGAACAAGAAAAATAACAGGAAAAAAAATGTAAAGTGAATTGAGCGTCCTAAAGCCTAAGAAGTCATTTGATGAGACATTTATAGCACAATGTACAAGTGTAACCAATGAGTTTTTGACCAAATTGGTCCCTTTAAGTTTAGGAGAACTAGTCTATCTGACACTGAAGCATTAATAGCCTCCAAGTTTATATAATTTCAATCAGCTTTGGTCCAAGCAAACGACAAACCAGATGAGAAAAATTACCCAAATCAACCCCAAATTCTACAGATTGGACTAAATTCATCTCTCAAACATTACACTAACCAATTTTTCTTCTTCCTTTTTTATTTCGGTAAAGATTACACTAACAAATAATATCATCTAAAGTAATGCACTTTTAATCCCTATTGGAATAACCTTTGTTGCTCGGGTTCTTCAAAAATATCGACAAATGCATATTGATTTTTGGAGGATCGAACACAGGTACAACAACATTTTTGGCGAATAGAGCAATATAGGGAATAACTATAATAACAACATCATACCAAGTGTAATCACAAGTAGGGTCTGCTTACCCTACCCCAAAAAGATAGAGAGGCAATTTCAAGACCCTCAGCATAGGGAATAACTATAACAACAACAACATACCCGATGTAATCCCACAAGTGGGATCTGGGGAGGGTAGGGTACACAGACGAGACCTACCTTGCAGACATAAAGAGGCAGTTTCCAATAGACAATAACTATAACAACTATCCTTAATCTGAAAACAAATCTTTCAGCAGAGACAAACCAAAAGCCAAATGGGTCAGCTCAAGATCCACAATAAACACCATTGGGGAACCAACAAACAAACTCCAACAAAATGAGTAGGGCATACTATAAAGCAAATTATTTGGTCTCTGAAAAGGAAAACTGTAAGATTCTACAGAAAATCCAAAAAAAGAATACATTCTTTACCAGAGCACAGCCTTGGGGTGGATTGAACAAAATCTCTCGACATATGTTTCTGTTCGTGTCAGCTCAAAAAGCAAAGCCAAGCAATAGTTAAACTACTCATCAAAATTCTGTGTATATGAATTTTCATACAAAATCAGCTACTCCAATACAAGTTCTCAAGAATCCCTTTTGGGGTATCTCATTTCTGCATATGAATTTCAGTAAATCAGCTGTACAAGTTGGAAAGAAGCCATTTTGGGAAAAGGGGACGAAGAAAGGAGTTTGAGTAAAAAGTTTGTTGTTGGATCTTGGATTAATGTTCATCAAGACTTTAACAACAATAATGATAAAGAAATTTCAGACCAAAGTTCCTCTGTCGATCCCTTTCTGCAGTGACGCTAACAATTTTTTTCAAAACTTTTGTAGTGAGGAATAATTAATTTTATATAGTATTATACAATAAAATTAAACTATATCATAACATATAATTAATGAAACAATCAAAAGAAACGTAATTCTTTTAGTAACTATATCATATCATAAAAAATTATCATCCAAATAAGTTACAAATGAAGAGCAATCACGTCCACGGTACCACATGAGTAGTGCAATTAGGGTGGGACCTAATCCAACCAAGCCAAGCATATTATTGAAATTTTCAATTGACTCCAAATTGGGCTATTTACACTAATTTAGTCAAATTCTATTTTCAATTTATATTTAAATTTTTAAATCTATCCTAATTTTTTTATTTTTTATAAATAACTTAATTAAATTATTTTTTAAATTTTAAATATTTATTTGCAAAAAATATGATCAAACATAATTCTATATTTATTTTTGAAAATTTCAAATAAAGTGCTAATTTTTATTTTGTTATAGTCAAATGCCCACCAACACAAAATACATGGATACACTTTTAAATTCAAATTTGACCTGTCACAATGTGTTTAGAGCTTTTAAAATATGGTGAAATTCCATCTTTACCCTTATAATCTACCTTTATTTCATTCCTGACAAACTCTTTTGCAAATGATCCTAACCCTAAATTCTAATATATGGTGAAAATATCGGGAAAAAAATATTTTTTAGAAAAATAATTAAATTTTTTTGTATTCGATTAGGTAAATAAAAAATCATATTTTTAATCGTACTTGTATATAATTTAGACAAATGCTATTAGAGGTGGAAGTGAAGAGATATTACATAGTGTGAGATAGCAAGGATGAGGGCTATAGAGTGTGGGTGAAGATCAAGTGTGTAAGAAGATGAAAAGAATACATTATTTTATGTAAGTATTTCACTTGTGATTTCGATTTTAAAATATATATATTTATCATTAATTTACTTATTATATCTATTTCTTTTCTCATGGTTAGACTTTGTCTCCTTTGATAATTATTTCATGCGCAAAAAATTAAACATCTTGATTTTGACATCTCAGACTTTGTACATCATCATTGAAAGAGACTTCTAAGCTTACGATCTTTATCAAAAAGCTCAAAAGATACAAGGATCTCAAGGTGGTTCATAAACGATAAGGCTAGGTTTGGTCTGTTTGATTCTAAAGGATGAAATTTTGTATCAATCTATGTTGATAAGTCCTTTCACATTACAATAAAAACAGTTGTCAGCGGCAATAAATATGCACATTAACAAAAAACACTAAAGCTTATATCATTATTAGTTAATTGTCATTGGATTAAATATCGTTATAAGCTTTATCAATATCTATCAAGAATGCTAAAATGTAATTATCACTAATAATTACTTTTAAGAAGACATATTTAACGTTAATTAATTAACTATTGTTATTAATTAATTGCCGTTAAAAATTATTTTGTGTGTAGTGTCACTTGAGAGGGAAGATTAGAATATCGTAGTATGTTTTTTCTAACAACTAGAACAAGTTTTCATGCACAATATTACTATTATAATAAGTTTTACGTATTATTCAATGCTAGTCAATTTCTTTACTTATCATGTACCGATAATCCAATGTATTTTGCTTTCTTTTTGTCTAAAAGAAAGACTTATACTAAACTAAGTATAATAATTTAGAAGAATTTAATTCAATTTAATCCGAACAACTACATCAAATTGAATGGGAAAACAAAAAATTAAACGCTAAAGGATAATAAAGGAAGGAAAAGAATATCAAAAGATCGTAAATATGATTTTCTTATACAAAGTTTAAAATTAATTTTTTTTAAAACAAATTTTATATATTGTGAATTATCGTTGAATCTAGATATCGAAATCGAATTAAAAAAAGGAGAGGGCAATATTGGGAATCTTTTATAATATTGAAAGTGGAACAACGTCCGTCCAAAAACAGAGCATTAGTGGGACAGCCCAATAATTGGACTAATTATTTTATTTTTCACCAATTATCAAGTTTAATTCACGTGATATAAAATTAAAAATTCATAATTTATTACTTTCTCTGTCCTTTTTTTTTGGTCCGTCCCAACAATTTATCTTTTAAATTATTTTTTTTGCCGTTGATCAAATGATTTCCAGCCACACAAATATCTTAGAATAATTTTAGACGACAAATTTAAATCGTTCAATTAGCGAACAGCCAGCTGGATTATCCGACACTAATTAATAATTACGCACTTAATCAATCCGAATGGCTGTTGAGTAAATCCATGTTATTCGAAGGGCAAATCGTCACTCTCTATTTATCTTCCATAATAAATAAATAATCATCTGATTCCATCGCATTATACGATTCGTAAATTCGATAAATAACTGCTACGAAACGAAATTTCTCAAACACATTGTGAGTGAGAGCGAGAGAGATTTATATATAAAATCTGCTATAAAGTGAAATTTTACAGATCTTTCGCTCTCGTGAAGCCATGGGTCTTTGGGATGCTTTGCTCAATTGGCTTCGAAGGTATATTTTTCGATCTAAATCCCTTTTTTTTTCTTTTCATTTTTTGTGAGATGATCATCTAGATAAGTTTGGGATTCGGCATTATAACTGATTGATTGATTGATGTAATGTGAAAAGGTTTAGTACTTAATGATGTGGTCTAGCTAGGGTGGATTGAGGATTATGAGGTATTAGGTTCAAATATTAGGGAAGGGGAAAAAAAAAAGGATTAGGTGATTTCTTTGTTTGGTACATGTGTTGGTAGGAGGTAGCATGTAGTTAGAGGTGCTCGCAGACTGATCGTGATACCATGGTGTTAAAAGAAAAATCTTTGGAGGTATCAAGTGGAATTAGTGAGGTACTTGTTTATTCATATTGGTTTTGGGAATGTAAATGAGATGATATATGTAACTCAACGAGATTGCATTGATAGTTTATTGACTCTATTGAGATGTAAAAATTTGAACACGTGTTCTCTCTGCCAGCTTAAGCTATAGTTTTGATGCTACTGAGACGTAAATAATTAAATGTGCCTTCTTTGAAAGCATCCTCAGGTCTTTGAGGATTGTCAAAGCAATGGAATTTTCCGAGTGAACAAATAATTCCACTCCTTGATTAAAGATTTATCACACTTGAAGAGTCTCATTTGGTACCTCTGTTGGGAATTATGAGTTCTTAGGATCAAATTTAGTGGAGGCGGAGAAATCAGGGGATTCCTTACCTGTTTTGGTAGGAGGTAGCAAATACCCTGTGAAATTAGTGAGGTGCATGCAAATTGACCCGTATATTGTGGTATAAAAAGGAAAACCTTTGCGAGCTCTCTATTGTTAATTTTATGATTATGAAAAATTTGGAATTCTATGAGTTGAATATTGATTTATGATTTGCTGGTACTTGTATTTTCCCATTTTGTTTCGGGTATGTAAATGAGATGATATACGTAACTCAACGTGATTGCATTAATAGTTTATTGACTCTATTGAGACCTAAGTTGCGCGAACTCTTCATTTTTGCTGTCTCACATGTGTCGACAGGTGCGGGATACGTGTGGGATTTGGTCAACCAACATTTGATACTTTGACCAAAGTCCATGGACAAATTTGGGAGAAAATTAAGATTTTGACAAAAGATAAAATGGATTTAAGACATACGGAATGACATGCCTTCAATATTATAGTCCTTTGTCTCTCTTTTTTTTTTTAGCTTTTCCTCTTGGTCAATATTCGTTGCTTCATGTTTTAAGTCAAAGAAAGAGAAGCTAAGAATTCAAGTGCTTGTGTTCCGATTTTTAGTAGACAGTAGCAATGATCTGTACGGAGAGTTGGTGGAAGGTCTTGAATGACTTTCCTTTTCTTTTTTGAGGGGAAAATCCAAAGAGCTTGAAAGAAGAAGTTGTGGTCTCGGGAAAGATGATGTAGAAGATCTTTCAAAATTTAGAATATTTTATAGCTCTATTTTATAATTTTGGATTTTTTGGCCAAATCCTAGCAGCCGTATCCATACTTGGATCCGTACCTCTAAATCTTAAAATTTAGGTTTTACCAAATTTGACTCTCGAATTCGCATCCGCACCGGATATCCTCATCTGAGTCGGTGCAACTTAGATTGAACATATAATTAAACATGTCTTCTCTCTACCAGTTTAAGCTTTTACATGAGGTTGATTGATCACACTTAAAGAGGCTTATTTGGTATCTATGTTGAGAATTATGAGGTCTTAGGTTCAAATTTTAGCGGAGACAAAAAAATTAGGGATTTCTTTGTTTGGTACTTGTGTTGGTAGGGCATAGCACGTATCCTGCGGAATTAGTAAGGTGCTGGCAAATGATATCTTTAGTGTTAACTTTTGACATTATGAAAAAAATCCTTTGAAGGAATTCTTTCGCGTTTTGGATTTTTGTGAGTTGGACATTGATTTATGATTTCCTGGTACTTGTATTTTCCCATTTTGTTTCGAGAATGTATGAGATGATATATGCAACTCAATGCGATCACCATTAATAGTTTATTGATGCTACTAAGATCTAAATAATTAAAGGTGCATTCTCTTTACCAACTTAAGCTTTCAACATGAGATGGACCACACTTAAAAGACTCATTTAGTACCCGTATTGAGAATTATGAGGTCTAAGATTCAAATATTTGGAGGCAAAGTAAATTAGGGGATTTCCTTATTTGGTACCTGTGTTGGTAAGTGGTAGCATGTACCTTTTAGAATTAGTAAGGTGCTTGCAAATTGGCCCTGATGGTTGATACCATGCTCTCTCGAGTGTTAATTTTTATCATTATGAAAAAATTCCTTGAATCTCTTTTGTGAAAATCCCTACTCCACCACCAACTTCCCCTATTATCTAGTCTCCTCCCCTACATGCAATGAATATAGAAGAAGTGTCATTTATTTCTATGACAAGAAAATTTTGATTTGTGGTTAAACCTCGTGGGATTTCACTGGATATGTTGTTGTTGTTGTTTTTATTGAACTTTGTATTAACTGACCTTTTGGACTTAAGCAGACACTAACACTAGTTGCAATTATTCATTCAGATTTCCCATAGTGGACTATTTAAAATTTATTAGTTTGTTTCTTCTAATCAAGCTTGGAACTTCCACGTCTTTCACACACCAAAGATTTTGCATAAGTTGCCAGTAGCATTTCTTCTGCTAAATTCTTGTCTTCTTTTAAGTTTAGGCTTTGTTTACTAAATTCATGTGTCCTCTTGGAGGTTTATTGTTATAGATAGATTGATTACCTGCTCTCCAAAGTTTCTTCTCTTCACAAGAAGCATAGTTTATCTGTGTGGGTGATGAATGATCTTCAGTGTCACCTGATCCCTATGATTGGACACCTATCCTAGTATTTCAAAGGACTAGATGATGAAAGGTGAAAATGTGTGATCAAATCTCTCCTTTTATACATTTTTAGCTGTTGAGGGTGGGATACGATATGTGCTTCCATCTTATGCCTGAACTTTGAATGGAGCTCATGAGGGTTGTTCAGGAGCTGAATGACTAATTATTGGCAGATCTGTGATTATTTATCCATCCAGCATTAATACTTTCACGCCGTTGTGTTGGACCTCTTGCTAATTGTTACTTCTGCTTTGTGGCTTAAAGTTTGAGAACTGGGAAGTTATTTGTCTCTTTGTTTTCAGAGGGCTTATATCACATATTGAAGTTGCCATTTTGCATATGCACTTGTACTTCAATTGCTTTGAAAAGACTCCTCATATCAGCTTGTCAAATTTGTTTTTCCTTCAGCCTCTTCTTTCAGCAGGAAATGGAGCTTTCTTTGATAGGGCTGCAGAATGCAGGAAAGACATCACTTGTCAATGTGATTGCTGTGAGTAGATAATACCTCTGTGCTTATTATTTGTTTCGTATTCTTTTGCTCCCATGTGCTCTGATTGTATCTGATGACCTGATAATATCTGTTCAATCTGTCATTCATAGACTGGTGGATACAGTGAAGACATGATACCAACAGTTAAGTTGTCGTTTTCCTAGCTATTGGTCATTAGCCAATTCCAATTTTCACTATATCATTTTGATCTGTGATAATAATTCGAAATCTATTGGATGTTCAGGTTGGATTTAACATGCGGAAAGTGACTAAAGGAAATGTGACTATAAAATTGTGGGACCTTGGAGGTCAACCCCGGTTCCGCAGTATGTGGGAAAGATACTGTCGTGCAGTTTCTGCAATAGTGTATGCTCCTTTCTTCAGCTTACTTGATTACATTGTGCAGATGCTTCTATTCCTTCCTCATTGGTCTCTTGTTGATGGAAGTAAATGAATCCAGTTATATACTCACTTATAGAAGCAAATTCACTTCATATTGTCTTTTTTGAGTGCGGCATCATTATGCATAGTCATAATACTTTTGGAAGTAATGGAAGACAGCACATAGTAGATCACTGGTCTTCTTGTTGTTTGGTTGCATTTAATTTTCTCCAACCATGATTTGTTAAAGAACAGCCACTAGTTCAAATTATCTGATCACTGATCAGGCTTTCCTTTCTTTTACATTTTCTTTTTTTCAAATTATGAGGAATTCCATACCAATGATCCTGGTATCTGTTGTAATATCATGAATTGTTTAATTGTCCTTCCCTGCAGTTATGTTGTTGATGCTGCTGATCATGATAATGTTAGTATTTCAAAAAGTGAAATCCATGACCTGCTGAGCAAGCCATCATTGAGTGGTATCCCATTACTGGTATTGGGTAACAAGATTGACAAGCCTGGAGCCCTTTCCAAGCAGGCTTTGACTGATCAGATGTAAGCAGATAAAATTGAACTCTCATTGTTGTCCCTCTTCGTACGTAGTTTGCGCTATGGTTGATTTATGGGAAGAGGATGTTGTTTACTTCATTCTGGCTAATCGGTCAAAAAGTTCAGTGATACGAAACAAAGTCCCTTGCATATTCACCCCAATTTAACATCGTATTACATGTTTTCTTCATTTTGATTCATTTTTGAATGATTTTGCAGGGACTTGAAATCTATAGCCGATAGGGAGGTATGTTGCTATATGATATCATGCAAAAATTCCACCAATATTGACTCAGTCATTGATTGGCTTGTTAAGCACTCAAAATCAAAGAGTTGAGCCCCTTCTCCACATCCTTCATGTTTAAAGTTGTCAGGCTATTCCTTGTGTTGTTTTCTCCAGAGTTTTCATGCATGTAAAGTAAATTCTTTGCCCTATTGAAAGAGTTGATACAAGTATTTTCATATATGAGTATCCCAGCCTGCAAATTGTGTACCAATGTGTCTGTTTGGAAAGGACAACTTCTTTGATTTATTTGAAGAAACTAATTTATTGTAATTTCTCTATTTAACACCAGTCTGAGTTGTTGACACTAAATTATGACTTATGAGTGTGTTTGGTACGATTAAATGATCTTTTTTGGAGTTTGAATTACAGCAATTATTCAAGGAGCTAAAACACGTCGTGTTGAGTTTTTTGTCTTTGTAATGCAAAAAAAATTATTTTGTATTTATTAGAGTTAGAGATAACTTTGCTTGACAATTAAGGATATCTTTGCAAAGGAAAAAAAAAATATGAATAGCAATCATAGATATCTTACCTATCCAATTGGATTTTTTCTAAGCGGAGCCTAGATATTTTATTTTTTTAGTCCAACCAAGCCAACCGTAAATTATTCTAATTGATAGTAGTAACATATATCCCCTCAAAAATGGATCTAATTGCACTTCACTCTCCAAATTTTTGTTGATTCAATTCATCTTTGATAAAGTCGTCTTTTGTATCGTGTCAAAAGAAATGACATAGATAAGATCATTGTTTAAAGAGTTTTATTGTCGAGTTGATCTCGAAATTGGAATCAAAAGTTGGCTTTATGAAAGCCGATCCACAACAATGAAAGTAGGATTGATAGAAAGTCACTCTTGCCTTTTTGGCTTGCTACTCTGCTTACTTAACACAAATCTTATTTAATCTTCACACACCACTTCAAGCTCCGGTTCAAAAGCAAGAAGCAAGGGCGTTGGGTCCCAATTCCAATATGACCCCTGCTTCATTAGGCCATAATGCTCCCAAAAGGATTCCTATGGTTAAAAAAAGTAAAAACTGGCCCTTTTTCAATTACTTTTCAAACATCAATTATCTGTATTACCTGCTTTTGTTGTAATCTATTTTTATCTGTAAGAGGGCTCGAGCTCCATCCTTGAAGGCTATCATGGCTAAGGAAGTTCAGCAGCTCAGCGTGGCAAACAATCCAATCGAGTGAAGCAGAAGGCAAATACAGATCAATGAAACAGTAACCCCAATATCAGTGCAAGGTGGATCAACTTCAAAAACACAACTGACAGAACATTCTGCATTGCATCTGGTTTCAATGAAGGAAGTAGAACCATCAAGCCCAAATCAGCAAATCGAGGCACAACGAATATGGAGGACATTAAAGTGAAGTCTAGCTAAACGTTTGGTATTTTAGAATGAACAAACTTTATTTACTTCCAGGTTAAAGAAGAAAGACGGGACGGTGAAAATGCAAGGAAGCAAAGAAGGGAGAAAAGGACAATTAGCAGTTGATGCAGAGATTTGAGATAACTCCAGCTTTCCATGTTGTAGAAGTAACAAAAAAAATCAGGAAACACTGCAGAATACAGGAAGTTTTGTAATCAAGGCTTAAAGCCTTCATTAAAAGATATAGTTCGTACATGGCGGAGAAATGAGAAACAAGAGAAAAATCAAATCTTAGAGGTAAAAATATGAAAATAAAAGAAAAAGTTGTAGGGGTAAGGTTTTGCTTAGGAAGGAAATTGAGGGGGCTATGGACCTATAGGTCACGATTTCGAGTTGTGGATTCAGTCATTGATGTTTACATTGGGTAGTTTGCCTGCATTACAATTTACAATCCTTGGATGAGATCCTTCTTCATATCATGCATGAATGCAGGATACTTCGTGCATTGATCTGTTCTTTTTTTTTTGTTTAATCATGTCGGCTGCATTTTTTGTCATTGCTCTTTTTGTTTGTTGTCTTCTTGTTATATGTCCTCTTAGTGTTTCCCATGTAAAACATTTACTATATTACTTGCCTATTTTTGTATTCATATGGTTAATTCCTCTAACAATTTACAAAAAAGATCATTTTGCTTCAAGAGGATCAATTTGGTTTTAGTCATTCAATTTACAAGTTTTACTATTTAGCAACACTAATATTAAGAATCAACTAGCATTTCTGAAAACAGAATCATGCACAAATCAAGTGCTAAAACAAAACAAGCAATCTTTACATGAATTCAACAATTTAGCAAACATTTGCAACAAACAAGTGATTCAGAGAACATACTCAGCATGCAAGAAGTTGCATCATGATCTTCTGTAACATCCCTACAACATCTTTCATGTTTGTCCTTCTTGCTGGAGATTCAGCACAACAATCTAATGCCACTTTCATGATTGATGCCACAACGTCTAGCTCCTTCTGTAAGTGATTGCTTGGCGTTATCAAGTTGGCATCTACAACATCCATTACTGCCTCTGGGAGAGAAAAACTCACCCACTGCTTCAAGCTAACATCTCCCTCAAACTCATTAGGCTTTCTCCTAGTAAACGTTTCCAACAACATGATCCCGTAACTATAGACATCACACTTTATTGACACCAATCCATCCAGTCCATACTCTATAGTCAAACAATAAATTTAAAGATGTAACAAATGTTTCGGTCAGAAGAAAAAAAAGAGGAAAAATCAATGTACAAATTAGCAAAAACAAAAAGACGTACCCGGTGCAATGTAGCCCAATGTTGCTAAGGTTTTAGTGTACAGATCATGCTCATCTTCACCAAGCATTTTTGAAATACCAAAGTCGCTTAGGTGGGCTACCATATCCTCATCCAGCTAGATGTTACTAGGCTTCAAATCACAGTGAATCACGGGTAACGAGCACCCATGATGTAGATATTCCAAAGCACATGCCACATCTATCATAATGCTTAGTCTCTGCCTGTTGTCCAAGAAGAAGTTGTGCGAATACAAATACTTCTCAAGGCTTCCATTTGGCATATACTCAAGCACTAAAGCCTTAAAATCAAGGTTGGAACAACTAGTGATGACTTTTACGAGATTCCTATGGCGAAGGCTGCGCAAAACTTCACATTCTGTATCAAAACTCCTGAATGCCGCTTCCAGTTGCAGGTTAAACACTTTAATTGCAATATGAGTTCCACTTCTGAGAATGCCTTTGTAAACAGAGCCAAAACTTCCAGAACCAATCAGATTACTCTCGCTGAGAGAATCAGTTGCTTGGAGCAGTTCATAGTATGAAATTCTTTCTCGTGTTACGGTAGGCAATGAATCAGCTCGTTGAGGAGCATTCTTACCTCTTCTATACCTTATCCATAGTAACACAAAGGCGATAGAAACAAATACAAGAGAAATAACAAGCATTTGTTTCCTATTTGATGTGGGGCATGGTGGGACGCTAAACCTTAAAGAACCACACAATGCTTCATTGTCGATGAAAAACTGACTCGAGAGGTTCTTGAAAGGACCCCCCGAGGGTATTTCACCATACAACTTGTTGGCAGAAACATTGAAATAGTTGAGGTATTGAAGTTTCTCCAAAGATATCGGAATGGTTCCCAATATATTATTATGAGAAATGTCTAGATATTCCAAACTTACCATTTTGCTCATCGAGTCAGGTATAGATCCCTTCAACTTGTTATGTCTCAAAGAAAGGTGCACCAGTTCCTGCAATCCTCCAATCTCTCTAGGAATTCCATTTGTGAATTGATTCATGGACAGATCCATATATATTGCAACCTTTAGATTTCCAATTTCCTCAGGTAAAGAACCAACCATGTTATTTGACGATAAGTCAAGAACCACTAAATCTTTAAGATTCCCTAAGCTTTTTGGTATATTGGAACTCAATTTATTGGAACCCAAATGCATCTCTCTAATGGAAGTGAGGTTCCCTAAACAAGTAGGAAGAGATCCTGAAAGTTGATTTTGTCCCAAGTAAATTTCACCCAAATTCCGCAATTTACAAATGTTATCTCCAATAAATCCTGTAAGTTTATTATCACTCAAATTCAAGCGCTGAAGGTTTCTCATGTTTCCAATTGATGTCGGAATCGACCCAATTAAATTGTTTCCAGAAAGATGAAGGACAATAAACTGGTTAAGTTCCCAACTTCATTTGGAATTCGCCCTTTGATATTGCAAAAGTAGCAGTAAAACGTCATAAGAGACGTCGAAAGGTTCCCTACAGATGCCGGAATCATGCCATTTAGAGGGTTGGAATACAGATAAAGATGTGTTAAATTTCTGCAATTGGTTAATGAAGTCAGGAAGCTTAACGAGGAGTCACTGGTTAATTTGTTTCCCCCCAAGTGTAGGTACTGTAGATGAGTCAAATATCCAAGAGAATTGGGTATGAAGCCACTGAGTTTGTTGTGTGCAAGCTCTAGCATAGTAAGTTTTGAACAATTTGAGATGGAATGAGGAATAGTCCCTACAAGATTGGTTAAGCCACTCAAATAAAGCTCTTCAATGTTGGGTAAAATAGAACCTATGTTTGGTGAGAGGGTTCCTGATAGAGAATTGAATGAAAGAGAAAGTTTTCTCAACCCTGATATGTTGAAGACCTCCAGTCCACCATTAAAGCTATTAAACTCCAGAAGAAGTTCCTCCAACTCAACAAGATATCTCATTTCTTTGGGTATTTCACCTATCAAACAAGTTAAAACTATTTAGTTAGTATAAGTTTTGTTAATATCGCGTATCGTCATTCAACTGTTAGTTCTTTTCACAGAAATCACTTAATTATAAGTTTTTTCATAAAAAATCATTCAACTTTATTTTATAACTCAAAAGTCACTTAATTGTTGGTATGTCACTTAGAAAGTCACTCAATAATTAATCTTTCACTTAGAAAGTCATCTGGCCAATTTAAATAATTTTTTTCACCAAAATATAATTTTTTATTTTAAACTAATTTTTTAAAAAATAATAAAATGCTTGAAACATAATTTTTTTTTAAATACTAAAATACCCATTTAAATTATTTTATTAAATTTTGTTGAAATATAATTTTTTATTTTAATTATATTTAAACTCAAATGTTTAGGCACTACAAGGGCAACAATGAAACAATAAAAGACAACAACAATCTTTAAATAAAAATTATGTTTTAATAAAATTTAATAAAGTGAGTATCTTATTATTTGGAAAGAAGTTGGAAAGTGAATATTTTAGTATTTTTAAAAAATTAATTTAAAACAAAAATTATGTTTCAATAAAATTTAATAAAATCTTATATGAGCATCTTATTATTTTTTAAAAATTAGTTTAAAATAAAAATTATATTTCAACGAAAAATTTAGTGGAAAAAATTATTTAAATTGGTTGGGTGACTTTCTAAGTGAAATAGTGAAGTGACTTTTGAGTTATAAAATAAAATTAAATGACTTTTTGTGAAAAGAACTTATAGTTAAGTGACTTTCTGTAAAAGAAATTCTTAGTTGAGTGACTTTCTGTGGAAAAAGCTAATAGTTGAGTGACCATCTGAGATATTAACTTTTTGGTATCACTTTAAATACATACCAGTAAGCCAATTATCGTTAAGATATAAAAATTGCATCTTGGTTAAGTTGCCAATATCCCGTGGCAAGGTTCCCTCGAGATAGTTACTCCGTAGTGAAACACGTTGCAGCGAGGAGATATTGAATAAGGAGATCGGGATAGAGCCACTAATCTGGTTTCTCTCCACGCCTAAGGCCACCAAATTAACAAGATTTCCTATTTCTGGCGAAATTATTCCTGCATTTAATGTGTAATAAAAATTTAAAAAAATCTAAGGTAATTAGCATCCCAACATTTATCATATATCATATTAATAAGTATATCTATATCTATATTATATTAAAATTGTGAAGTTCCTTAATAATGTTGTTAAAAAAATTTTATCCTTCATTAAAAGATTGGACTTTAGACAAAATCATTTTTTCACCATTTTTCTTCCTTTCGTGAACCAAAAAGCCAAACCCCATTATCCCTATAAAACCTTTTCATCCATATACTCAAGTTCTCTTAGAATTCTATAAATCAGAATTATTATTTTTTACGTTTGAAATTAAAAGTTTGTATTTTTTCTTATTATATATAAATTTTCGATTTAGTTTCCATTTTGAGACAAAAAATAAACGAAGGATATATGTGGTCTCTTTCAAATAATTTGAGAATAGTTTTGATCCTTTTTCATTGATAAAATTTGATCATTGATGTTTTTTATTGATTTTTTTCCCATATCTCATCAAATTATAACTTCAAAAATTTCGATAAATTCATATTAAAAACAAAATCTTTATTTTTCTTTTAAATTAATGTGTTTACGTGTTCAAGTCATAATTCAAGTGTCTAAACCTAACATATTTGTTTTCGAGTCGTCAATATGGGCTAGGCCCGTTAGGCCGACTAGGCCTAATCCGTGATTTAGCAAGGTTGGGCTAAGAATTTTAGAGTCCATTTAAAAAATGTGTTTTTTAGCCCAGTCCGAATAAGTTTGCTGATTTATGGGGATTTTGCAATATGAATTGGGTCGGCTCGTGGGCCAAACTAAAAATAAAAATAAAATAGAGTATTAAACAGATTTTGCCAATGGGGCGTAACTTGTGAAATTTTTTGTCTATGTCAGCCTTTAAGGCAAGAATTATAAAGCATTTCATAAATCAATATGTAATGTGATAGTGTCAAATCTTACCCATGAGACTTGACTTTTGTTTAGAAGTCCTTAGACTAACAAGTCTTACCTCTAGGGCAATAGTTATAGATCATCTCATAAATCAAAATACAATGTGATATGTCAAGGCTTGCCCATTGGACTTAACTTGTTACGAAGTCCTTGAACTAAGAGACAAGAGTTATATATATGATAAATCAAGACAAAACAGAGTTGTCAAGTCTTGCCCATGAGCTTAAATTGTGAAATTCTTGATTTAAGTCTTGCCTCTACGACAAGAATAATAGAGCATCTAATAAATCAAGACAATGTGATAGTGTCAAACCTTGCCCTTGGGGCTTGTTGTTTGGGAGTCCTTCAGCTAAGAGACAAGAGTTATAGACCATATAATAGTGTCAAGTCTTGCACATAGGATGAATTTGTAAAGTTCTTGGTATAAGTCTTGCTTCTAAGACAAGAGTTCTAGAGTGTATCATAAATCATAACACAAAAAAATTATGTCAACTCTTGTCCATGAAACGTAACTTGTTCTTGAAAATTTTTTATGCTAAGTATTGCCTCTAAAATAAGAATTATAGAGTAATTCATGAAATTTCAAACCATACATATTTAAACTAGTAAACAAGCAAAAAAAAAATTATCTTGAACCTTGACACTTGAATTTAAAAATTACTTTATTTAAAAGAAATACAAAATGTATAAACAAATACTATTTATAGTTTCATAATTAGAAAAATTTTAAAAAATAAATATAAGGAAAAAATAGAAAAAAAATAGAAGGAAAAAAACACAAGAGAAAAAGAAAAAAAATAAGAAAAATAAACAAAATACGTAAGAAAAAATGAAAGGAAAATAAAAAAAAACGTAAGAAAAAAAGTGAGAAATGAGGAAAAAAAGAAAGGCAGAAAAGAAAAAAAAATATAACTTATGTTAGATATGGAGGACAATTTTGTCCAAGACATTTTTATTAAATGAATGAAGGGTGGTTTTTGCAATACATTTCTTATGTGGGGCAAAATATCAAGACCACCCTTTAAGGGGAGCATTTTTAAACTTAACTCCTCATTTGGTATTTTATGTTAAACTTTTTGGATATTTAGTTGTAATTCTTGTATTTTATTACTCGTTACATGAAGATTTTTATAGAATTTTAATCATTTTAACAAATTTAAATTTTTTAACATGGAATGCATGGGCAATATACGTGTCCAGAAACTAGTAACATAAAATACCTGTGAAATTATCCTTGCATTTAATGTGTAATTAAAAAAAAAAGATTTAAGTACAAGCATTATAAGATAAAACATACGTGTGAAATAGTTGGATCCAAGATACAATATTTGCAAGTTACTCAATCTTCCAATTTCACTATGTATTGGTCCATCAAACTCATTCACTAGTAAAGACAATATTTGAAGTTGTGAACAATTTGACAAGCTTGTAGGCATATGGCCATGAAAATTGTTTATTGATAGATCAAGCTTTTTGAGTATTGGGAGATGATTGCATAAATCATTGGGAAGATTTCCTGATAAATTATTATTTGTAAATGCAATGACTTCGATTTTAGAAATATTGAAAATTGTGAATGGTATAAAACCCGTAAGTTGATTATGTTGTATGGACAACGAGTTCAGGTTTTGAAGATTGCCAATCTCTTTCGGGATGTTTCCTTGAAGTAAATTGGCAGATATGTCTAAAGTCTCCAACCTTGAGACATTCGAGAGTGACAGAGGAATGGAACCTGTGAAACTGTTATTCCTAAGATTTAGAACTTGAAGTTGGTGTAAGAACCCAAACCAAGAAGGAATTTCCCCTCTGAAGCTGTTAAGACTTAAATCAAGAGGCTTAAGCCGACGCAAGCGTGCCATTTCTTGAGGCAAAATTCCCAAGAAATTGTTGCTTCCCAAGTCAAGAGAAACAAGAAATGTGAGATTTCCAAAATCAGAAGGAATTCTGCCTGCAAGAGCCATGTTGGAAAGATTCAACGACTTCACTCGTTGGTGACGAAAATCACAAGTGACTCCTTCCCAACGGCAAACAGAAATAGCGAGAGACCAACTTGCATTCAAAAATTGAAAGAAGTCTGAAATGATCTGAGATTTCAAAGAGAGAAGAACTAATTTATCCATAGTAATATTGGTTTGGACCATGGCTGAACTAGTCATAATATAGTAAAGCAACAAGAGTAATGATGAAAGAAAAGAAGTGAAGATTTTCTCCATAACTACAAATGTTAATAGGAAAATGTTATGGATAGTAACATTGTGGTGTTGAGGTTTTAATAAATAAATAAATAAGATCACCATGATTTTTTATTTTTTGAAAATAAGTTCCTTTCATTAATTGATTGTCATGTCAATACCACCAAATTGATAGGAAATGTAAATGTGGTACAGAAATTCCTCTAATCAGCCAAAGACTTGTGCAAGTCAACCAAATCTTTCTGACCATAAATATGGTTACAAAGATATTTCTCTAATCGGTCCAAAGACTTTTCAAGTTGCCTTTTACTAAAGCTATATCGAAAAGTAAAAAGCGTTCTAAAAGATTTGAAATTATTAAAAAAAATGTTATTTATAGTTGGTGATAGTTCAGATAATAGATACAAACACTTCATAGTTCACGTATGAATTTCGCAAAAAAATAAAATACAGTTCTAAATCATTAACAAATTATCATTTTTTCTCAATTTTCATACATATACTATCATGTATTAATTTGAAAAATACAACTTTCTCTTTTATTTAAAAAATCTTGTCACATGACACTCTACATGGACAAAATATTCCACGTTGACAAAAATCAAAACAAACTATTAGTATTAGTTAAAAATTAAAGTATCACTATCCCCAAAAAAAGAAATTAATTGTTTGAAAAATAAATTTTAAAATATTTTTCTTACCCCACCCACCACCTTCCTCCCCGGTGTCCCCAACCTAACCCCCCAAGTTTTTTTTAAAAAAAAGTTTGCCCTCCTCCCTGTCAGAAAACCATATGCGCAGCGGAAGCATATAAGGATCGTACTGCTTACACGAATAATAGATAACACATACGTTTATGCTAGACCACATTAATCATGCTAGAACACATAAACTTTATGAAATTTAATTTGATAAATACCTCTTGAAGCGTGACATTATACCTTCAAGCGAATCCA
>JBCEWC010000502.1:0-55535 GCA_038996855.1 Solanum aculeatissimum | reverse complement strand
CCGTTATTTAATGTTGAATGTACTTTCGCGACCGATGAAGTGTGATGACAAGTTTGAGAGGCTTGTTTGGGGTTCCTCATTCGCCATGTCACGTCTAGGCTTTCGGCTTGGGTCGTGACAAAAATGATCATATTTTTTTAAAAAGGGTAAATTTGAAAAACTATATTTCATTAATTATTTTTTGAAATACACTTTTTTCATGATTCTTTAAAAATATTGTCAAATAACATAATTTAAAAAATTGACACTTTGATATTTCAAAAATATGAGAAAAAAAGATTAGTCTTTCAACTACTTTGAGAGTAATAATACTTTGAATTAATAAGTTATTCAAATAATCAAGGAAAAAAATTTCGAAGTAATTTATCCTATTATACTCGAGAGTTAAATTTTATTTTAAGATTAGCTTGTTATTACAAATAATTTGAAGAGTATAGTTCACTTCCATAAATGAACAAACAGTTGAGTTTTTTATCGATCATATTAGACGAAACAAATCTGCAAATAAAGATCGACTAAGCATGAAGTATTGAAAATATAGATAACTTTCATAAGTAAAATAAAAAGATAACAAAACTAATCAGTGTAACTTTTTACCAATCATGTCTTTGTTGTGATGCCTAAAATCTCCTTAATATGTTTAATTTTACTATATATTTTCAAACTCCTTAATTATTAATTCTACCTAATATCTCATGTTCTATGTTTTTCTCTTACCATATACTTTAGGATTCCTTAATTTTAAATATTATAAGGAATGAAATAATAGTTGGAGAAGAAACTTGTAAATGACAATTTTATTTGTTGTATTATGTATGTATCACATTAATTAATAACATATATATATATATATGTATGTATGTATATATAAAAAATTAACTGTATAAAAATATTTTCAAGCCTTCTTTTTTGCTTTTGGCAAATACTCATGTGACAAAGTTGATTTTAATTTTCATGTAGTTAACCTTTTTTTTATTAACATGTTTTCTATATAGCATAAAAATAATATAACTTTTTAGATGACAATTTTTTATTGATAAAAATAACATAAAATTTTAATTGTTATTGATCTATAACTCTTTTCTTAATATAGGCAAATTATAGACTATTTTAATATATTCTTAGTATATTTCTATTCTAACAATACAAATTTGCAATGGATAGTGCAAAAACTAAAAAACAAATGATACAATTAAATATATTCAAATATTATTATTTCTAAAAGTCAAATATGAGGAATAAATTTTTTTCAAGGAATTTTTAGGTTCGATTAGTAGGTTTGTTCTTACTAAAAGTAATAAATTGATATTGGATGTTGCTTACTCTCTCCAAGCATGAGTGCTACTTCAAACGATTGTCTTCCCTTCTTTGTGTGATACTTTTTTACGACCTTTGAATTAGAAACATGAAATTAATTATTTAAGAGAAAATTCAAGTATGCATAGTTATTTAAAAATTGAATATTACTTGTAGTAAGGTAGATATTTTAATAATAAATACCATTAATCCAAATTTGATGTAAAAAATGAATGCATTACTTACCAATAAGACAAATGTCAAGTCTTTTCCTATTTTTTTTTTAAAATGTAGAGTTCATGAATTATGCCATAACCGCTACAAAAAAACTAAAATCACATTATTAGAAAGTAAATTATCTAGATAGATAAATACAATGTACGACAACATGAAAAAAATTAAACAACTTGAGATGTACAAAAGTAAAAATTTTAAAAGAAAAATACTACAAATTATATATAAAATAACAATATAATCCTATTCAACTTTTATTTATTTATTTACAAAGGTCTTATATATAGAGATTTTATTACTAATTAGAGCTCATGGTAAATTAAGATTTTCCTTTAGCGGTTGCAGGGTTTCTTGATTCAAATAAGGAAAAAGTAGAAGTCTATCAAATAGGAACAAATAAGGAAAAAGTAAAAGTCTAACAAATAAGGAAGATTTAGGAGTCATTCCACAGTTAGAAGTCCTTATTTTATCACTTCTTTCCATATATTTTAGAAGTTAATATTATAAATATAATTAAATAATAACTTAAAGAAAATTTATGAAAAAATGATTTTATCTAAAGTAGTCTTTTAATGAAGGGCAAAAAGTTCAATCAACATTTCTAAGGGTCTTCACACTTTTAATATAGTATAGATAAACATAATGTTTGGACTAATTTGTGTGTATGTTATTGTCATGACTTGAGAGGATATCTTAGACGTGACCGACACTCATAAACCATTGTGATCTCCAAAATGAACTACTTGGCCTGATCACTCATCCAATATATAACAAAAGACCCAGTTTAAGAGTAAAACAATTAAGCGGGCTATCCTAGTCAACTCAAAGGAACAATAATATTTAACTAAGCAGTCCAATCAACTCAATATTAAGAAATAACCTATAAAAAGAAAGCAAGTCTTAGAGATAGAGACATCAATTCATACCAATCACTATCTATGAAGCCTCTACTCCTATCAACTGCTAAGGAGGTGCCAGTGATAGGTCCATGGCTTCCTCAAAAGAAATAGAAATGCAAAACTTCAAGAAGGAAATGTAAATGGATCCTCTGAGTGCAAGGATATCTGGGATGGAATGGATTGTCAATAGAGTTCCTATTGATGATCTCTATCACCTGTATCTGCATAACAAAATAATGCAGTGCCAAATAACATCAATACATGAAATATACGATATGTAAAATAGTTGAAAAACACAATAGACTTAAGATATACTCAACTCAGAATGGTAACTTAACTCAGGAATAACACGATATTAAAAATTAAAACTAGGTTTTAAACAAGCTCAACAACAAGTGACTCAGACCAATCATTTAGAGTACCATTAAGTCCTACTTGGAAGTTTCTCTAACCGACAATCATCACATGTGAGTTAGTGATGTACAATGAAGTGATGTCATTGTCACACCTCTCAGAAATTTTACTAAGGTAGGAATATCACGATCATTGAATACACAATCAAATCAAGTCCTCTTTTGGGAGAATAAGGAAATATCCGACTTTAACGGTTCAATCCTCTACTACGCTGCTTCTTAGTTATTGGGATTAAGTTATTTACTTTCACCCAAATTGATGCTCCATACTCCTCCCAAGACTCAATGTGCTCATAAAAATCCAAACCAATAAATTCATTAAAATCATTCAGTTAGTCTCATTGGACTCTTATCCATTAAACAACTAGCTCACAATCAATTCTCTTAACCAATCATACCATGATCTCCTTCCTATCTTTTAAGGACAATATGGATACATTTTTATATTGGCTTTGAATTATACTCAAATACTCTTATTCATTTTAGGAAAATAAAAGGACATTCAAGGACCACTTGACCACATTCATATTTTAGTCGATCTCATTTAGGACATTTACAATTCTTGGTCTTCAATATGCAGTCAATTCATAGGAGTATTAAGTTATATGAAACATTCAATGAGATTTCATGTGAATTTAGGCATAAACAATTACTCTATATTTTTAGTTCATAAACATATCAAATTATACATATAATATGCAAACAATCTCAATGATTAGGATAACTATCAAGAATTCAATTACAGGAGACTCAGAGACTCAAACATAAACTCAATTATGCCAAACGAAGGAGTAGGGCACCTGGATGTACTCAATCCCACATTTTAATTAGACTTACAAACCTGGAAAATAGAGATTTGAATTAAACCTCAAAGAAAAATACTGGAAAACTCAAACCCTATCCTTTTCTCATCTCCTGTTTACTCTAAAAAGATTCTATGTGAGAATGGGCAGAAAAGGGTCATGTGGTACTATTAAGAGGCTCCAAGTAACCCCAAAATGATGATGTTTCAATTAAAAAAGGATGAAAAAAATATGGAATATTCCTTCATTAAACTATCGAATTGAACCACGAACCCCATTTATGGGTCATGATTTAATTTACGGCTCATAGACTCCCTCTCATAGAACCTGGGATCAATTCAGGCTTGGGTCTAAAAATAAGGTTCTACGGGACGTAGATTCTTTTACAGTCTTACTCTTGCAGTCATGGTAATCAAACAAAATATAGATTTCTGAAGTTGATCTACAAAACCAAAACCATGGGTCGTAGTTTGGACTACGGATTGTAGACTCTGCTCGTACATCAGACCAATACTTAGAAAACTTTTAAGATTATCAAAAACCATTTAACATAGTCTGTGGATCATAGAATGATCTACGACTCATAGACTTGGGTCATGGAAATTAGGAAAAACTTTACCTTCTGAATCTTTATTTATGAAACCCCAATCTATAATATAGAGATTCATCTACGAGCCGTAGAGTTGGTTCGTAGATCAAGTCCTAGAAGTCAACATTTTCTAAGTATGGAGGTCAACCATGAGACCCTATCTACGGACCACATAAACTTCTACAATTCATAGAAATGCCTTTGTGGTCACTGATAGTGACAAAATATCTCAGATTTCTCTTGGACTTCCTAAGTTAGGACATTTTAGGGGGTGTTATAATATCTCCCCCTTGGAACCATTCTTCCTTAAATAAAGATGAAACTAGATTACACCAATCACAAATACCATCGTGACATCAAATGCTTAGAAACTTTGATACTTAAAGGCTCAAACATTAAATACTCCGACAGAAAATTACTCAAACTAAAGAAGATACGTCGACTCCAGGGTAGGAATAAGGAATTATACCTTGAGCATCATCATAAAAAGAAACAAATAGATGAGAGTATTTAGCCTTCATATCCTCTTCAGTTTCTCACATATCTTTCTCAACAAACTGATTCGTTCATGTCAAACCAAAATGGATCATGACTAAAGGAAAACGAAATAAAGAGGAAACAACCATAACATATCACAAAAAATCCCCAAAACCTGGAGTCATGAGTGCAAGAGCATCTAAAGTAGTATAAGAGAGTGATACAATTATGTCAATTAAAAAGTACAAAGCTGTCTCATAATATTTGCTACAAGTCTAAAAAGAAAGCAATAATAAAGAAAGTCTCAAGGATCCACGACCCAGAGTCTGAGCCTCACCGCTAAGATTTGAGAAAGTGCAACATATTTGGCTAGAATGAATTAACTACCCTGTGTGGATCCCTGTGTTCGATCAACAGGGAGAAAATAAAGTAAGGGTGAGTATACCAAAATGTACCTAGTAGGTTCAACCGTCTGGGTAAGAAAAATCAAATAACTATGTGAAGAACCTTACAACCGCATCCAAAATGGTTAGTACACGATAAAATATACATGAAGTAAGATAAGATCTCCCACACAACCAACAATACAACACCATAAGAGATATGAATATCGTACATGAAGTCTCATCAAACATGCATCAAGTGTCTCACAACCTTGCCAACTGCTCGTGGTCAAGGGTATAATAATGTCTCATCTTTGCCACCTACTCGCAGTCAAGGGGTGTTACAATGTCTCATTTTTGCCACCTACTCATGGTCAAGGGGTGTTACAATCTCTTATCCTTGCCACTTATTCACGGTCAAGGGATTATAAAGTATGAATCTCACCCTTGCCCCTGCCTAAGTCAAGGGGCTGGTACAACTGTGGAACATATCACCCTTGCCTCCTACTCAGGTCAAGGGGTGATACAATGCAACATGATATGAACATAAGTCAATAATACCAACTCAAAATATGCAAATAAGTATATTGAAATCATGATAAGAATGATATCACTATAGTAAAATTAGATGCCACAACTGGTGTCTCAATCTATTATAACATCTCATATAATAATATCCATGTCAATGATCAATTATGCCAATAATACAGGACCTTACTCGTCCTACAATATAAGCACATCATAATTATATGCCAGAATCAAGTATGACAGATGTACCAGACCTTACTCGTCCTTAACAATATAGATACATCAGAATCTTATCCAAGAGTCAAATATAATACAAGTATCGGACCTTACTCGTCCCCACAATATAGATACATCATAGTTATATCCAAAATCAAGAATAACAAAAGTACCCGTCCTTACTCATCCCCAAAATATATGTATAAAGTCATCAAATACCATCAAAGTGTCTCAGGAGCCATCAACTTATCAAAGTGTTTTTCCCAAATTATATCATCAACCTCAATTTATCACTATAACCTCCAACAGGATCTCAATCCACAAGTTTCTATCTCAGATTAATAATAGAATCACAATTTACTAATAATTCAGCTTAATCGGAAACACATTTCCATCAATACCCCATCTCATCAACACAATTACTCATGAATCAACGTAGATCTCATAATTACCATATAAAAAAGATCAATAACTCAAATCTAGTCCAAAAAAGGTTAGTCGAACCTACCTCAATACCGAAATCACACTTGAACAAACTTTCAATCAACTCATACCTTCAAATGATCCTCGAAGTGATCAAACACTATCACAATCAGATACTATGCAACAGGAGGTGCATTTTGATACCCATATTGGCATGAATTAGGCTTAGGGGAAAAATTGTCAACTTTAGCGCTAAAATTCAAAGTTCCCAAATCTGTAAATTGACTTTAAAATAAAGTTCTACTTACAAAATAGAGTCTGTCAGCGAAAATTCCACTAAAATAGGGTTTAAAACGAGTGAGAAATCAACATTTAAAATTTAGAAATCATGGTCTAAAAGATCCCCAGTTTTGGACATTCAAAATCATGAAATTCAAGACAAAATCAAGAAAAGGTCATGAAAAATAATTGAAATAGTATTACAATCACTTACCCAAAATATTTCTTCAAAGATCCCTCTTCAAAATTTCCCCAAAAGCTTGGAAAGTTTGAAAATGTAGTAAAAATTGTGACGTATGGGTTTAATACACTGCTGGCATCAAATGTACTCTGCAAATGCAGAGCAGTTTACCAAAATGACCTCCGCGATCGCGTAGCCCATCCCTCAAAGTAGTGCCCAAACACGCCTTATCCAAGAATGTGGATCGATCCTCCATGAATGCGGAGGGTAAATTACTCAGACCTCCACAAACGCGGAGGCTTCTTCGCAAACGCGTAGAAGGAATGTACCTACACCAGAAGCCTTTGAACCAGCAATGCCCAAGTTTGATTCCCTACTCGGAACGAATCCTCAAAACTCATTGGGAATTAGAATTTCACAAACCAAATATCTATCCATGCCAGAAACAATGATCCGGACTCAACAGAATCATCATAAATCGATTTCAAGGCCTTTTCACCACAATTAACAATGCAACTCAATGAAACTAATTTGAAACTCAAAGTACTAAAATTTCCCTCGACAAATCCAAAAACATATTATGACGTTAGTTTCATCATACGGAACAAATGAAACTGTCAAAATTTTTATCGAAGCTTCCGTACTCCAAATGTTAACCAATGTCAAACTTTGGCCCCAAAAGTAACTCAAAACACAACTTTGGTCCTAACCTCCCCCCTCCCCATTTTAACTCTGAATTTAGTTCTGTAACTTCTCATATATCAATTTCGGCATTTCAAAGCTAATGAAATCAATAAATCCCTAATCTGACACCAGAAACTCAGAATGGTATAAAAACTCACTTTTTCAACAATATAAGCTTCCATAAAGTGAAAAAACTCAAAATTATCATTTCAAAAACTCCGGATATCAGTTCCAACAATAAAGATAGTTCAAAATAGGCCCAAAGCAACTTATAGAAGTGTAAAATAATAGTTTTCATAGATTAGGTAAAAAATAACCAACTAGGTCATTACATTATTCAATACTAAAAATAATGTTCATCCTCAAACATAAAGAAAAAAGGAGTACCTGAAGCCTAAAAAGGCTGAGATATATGGCCCGCATATCAGACTCCAACTCCTAAGTAGCCTCCTCTATAGAATGGTGTCGCCATTGAAATTTCATAGAAGGTATATGTTTGGATCTCAATCTCTAGACCTGTCTGTCTAAAATAACTATAGGCTCCTCCTCAAAGGATCAATCTAAACCCAACTCAATAGAGTCATAAGAAATCATATGAGACTCATTTGGAATGTATCGATGAAGCATAGAAATATGGAAAATAGGATGAACAAAAGATAATCTCGATGGTAAAGCCAACTCATAGTCTACCTCACCAACTCTCCTCAAAATCTCAAATTCGCCAATGAATCTGCAACTGAACTTACCCCTCTTTTCGAATATCATCACACCCTTCATGGTTGAAACCTTTAGCCAAACATTGTCACCAACAGAACTCAAAAGACCTAGTCCTCTGGTCAGCATAACTCTTTTATTGACACTGGGTTGTTAATAACCTACACTGAATCAAACAAACCTGATCCATGGCCTCTCTGAGTAGATCCACACTAAATATATCTGCTAAACCTGAGTCAAACCATCTAATGGATGATCTACACCTCCAACAATATAAGTTTTCAAATGGTTCCATTTGGATGTTTTAATGGTAACTACTATTGTGTGCAAACTCTGCCAATGGTAAGTGTTGGTCACACTAGGCCCCAAAATAAATCACATAAGCCCACAACATGTCCTCCAACATCTAAATGGTACACTCGAACTGACCGTCTATCTACAGGGTGAAAGGCTGAACTCAAATCTACTATAGTACCAAACTATGTTGTAGAGCCTGCCAAAACTGAGAGCTAAATACCTACCCTATATCTGGCATTATAGACATTGGCACACCATCAATCTGACAATATCCTGGATATACAACCTTGCTAACTGCTCCACACTATAGCTAGTCTTCACATGTAGAAAGTGAGCCAACTTGACAAATTATCAACAACTATCCAAACTGAATCAAACTTGCCCAAACCCATGAGCAAACATATAACGAAGTCTAAAGCCACTCTTTCCCATTTCCACTTGAGAATAGACATCTTTTGCATTGATCCCCCAGGCTTTTTGGTGCTCATATTTGATTTGTTGGCAATTCAAACACTTTGCTATAAACTCAGCTATGTCCCTTTTCATCCCAAATCACCAATAATGTTGTTTTAAATCATGGTACATCTTTGTCACACCTGGATGGATAGAATATCTAGTTCAATGGGCCTCATCTAGTATTAATTTCTCCCAATGTCCCACCTTAGGCATACAAACTCCCAATGGGCCTCATCATTTATCCTCTTATGTCTTCATAATCAATAGTAGCTGCCTTGGTTTCACCCCTCAACACTTTGTCACGAATCAAACACAACCTGCGATCCTTAAATTGAATGAGCATAAATTTGATCAAACATGGAAGATCTAGCCTCAACAAAGGCCAAAAGACTCTAGGGAGGAGAGATGTCTAAATGAACCATCTTTCTAGAAAGTGACCAAACTTCTAAAGCTAAGGGTCTCTCCTCAACCCTTAAGAATGCCAAACTCTCCATATTAGTACCCTTTCGGCTTAAAGCATCTGCCATAACATTTGCCTTCCTAGGGTGATACAAAATAGATATATCATAGTCCTTAAGAAACTCAAACCACCTACATTGTCTCATATTTAGATTAGGTCGAGAAAAGATGTATTTGAGAACCAGTGATTGGTGAAGATCTCAAAATGCACCCTATAAAGATAATGCCGCCATAATTTCAACACAAATACAACTGCAGCTAATTCCAAATCATGGGTAGGGTAGTTTTTCTCATGAACCTTCAACTGTATAGAAGCATAAGCTATCACTTTCCCCTTCTACATCAATACACCATCAAAACCTACACCAAAATTATCACAGTATACCACAAATGGCTCTCTCTCCTCGGGCAAAGCCAAAATTAGTGCTGAAGTCAAATAATCTTTGAGCTTTTGAAAGCTTGCCTCACACTTCTAAGACCACCGAAATGCCACATCCTTTCGAGTCAATCTAGTCAATGAGGCTGCTATAGAGGAGAATCCCTAAATAAAACATCGATAATACCCCACCAAACCAATGAAACTCTGAATCTTAGTCATAAAAGTAGGCCTAATCGACTCACGAGTAACTGTCACTTTGGCTGAATCAACCATAATACCCTTTTTTGATAAACATGCCTAAGAAATGCAACAGACTCAAGCAAAAGTCACACTTTGAGAACTTAACATATAACTTTTTTCTCTCAATCTCTAAAGTACAATCCTCAAGTGTCGAACATGATTGGCCTCATTCTTGGAATAAACCAAGATATCATTAATAAACATAATCACGAAGATATTCAGATATGGCTTGAACACCTAGTTCATCAACTCCATAAAAGTAGCTAGGGCTATAGTCAACCCAAAAAACATGACTATGAACTCATAATGTCCATAATGGGTCGTGAAAGTTGTCTTCGGGATATCAGATTCACAAACTCTCAACTGATAATAGTTGGACCTCAAATCGATCTTGGAGAATACTGTGGCACCCTACAATTGGTCAAAAAGATCATCAATACAAGGAAAAGGATACTGATTCTTGATGGTCACTTTGTTCAAATGGTAGTAATCAATACACATATACATAGTGCCATCCGTCTTCTTCACAAATAAGAAAGGAGCACACCAAGGAGATACACTCGGATGAATGAATCCTTTCTTTAATAAATCCTCCAATTGTTCTTTCAACTCCTTGAACTCAGATGGAGACATCCGATAGGGGGCAATAGTAATGGGCTTAGTGTCAGAGTCTACATCAATAGCAAAGTCTATATCACAATCTAGACGAACACCAGGGAAATTAGTTGGGAATACATCCATAAATTCTCTAGCAACTCTGGTGGTTTCCAAAGATGGGGACTCCTTAAATACAACCCAAAAATGAGCTAAATATGACAAAAACCCCTTATTCATCAACTGACACACATGAACATAAGAAATAACTCCCTTAGGATAAGATCTAGGTGCTCCTGTCTACACCAACTAAGGCAACTTTGGGCAAGATAGAGTCACAGTCTTTCCATGACAATCAAGAATAACATGATGAGATGATAACCAATCTATACCTAATATCATATCAAAGTCTACCATATCACACAATATCAAGTCCACAACAATATCTCTCCCCATAAAAAGTTACAACATAATCCCGATACACCTTATTCACCACTAAAGATTCACCTACCGAGATAGAAATATAAATTAGCTCGGTAAGTGGCTCAGACATAATATCAATAGTCGATGTAAAATAAGCTGACACATAATAATTAATAGTCTCTGGATAAAATAAAATTAGAGTTGAACGATGGCACACTAGAACCATACCTATGATAACTGTGTCAGAAGCCTCAACCTCCGCTTTATCCAAAATAACATAGCAAACTCTACGACCACCACTAGCTTGTGGGCCTTTATGAGCTCTACCTCTCACTATGCCACGACCTCCTCTCATGCCCTAAGAGGTGTCCCTAGATACTTGGGCTGGCTGAGACCCTGAAGCCTGGATAGGAAATGCACGATGTAGATAATGGTTGGCAAAATGTGCAAGCTCATCATAAATATAGCAGGCTTGGAGATCCCGTCCCTGAGATGACTGTGCCAAAGAACCACCACCTCTGACCAAACCAAGAGAACTATCATGACCTATCTGAGTAGGCCTAGACCTATTAACACTATCAGATGCTGGAAGAGCTGCCTAAACTGCCTGACCCCGATGGCTGATGTGCTGTCAAAATGTAACACTTTTGATGCTTAAAACTTGGAATATTTTGTGTTCTCAAAGCGATGTTAGTAGGTTTGATTGTGTTTTGTGTTTGTTTAGCAGGATTTTAGTGTTGGCCTGATTTTTGGATAAAGTGGGCTGAAATAATAAAATTTGATGATCCACGAATATGGGTTGTGGAAAGGTTCACGAGCTATAGAAGGGGTCTCATGTCAAATGCCAGTGAAGGGTGAATTTTTGAAATAAACTCTATGAGGGAAGCAGATGAGTCATAGAATGATCCATGAGTCGTAGAGTATGTTCGTGCCCTGAGGATCAAAAAGTGGAAAAGTTTTAAAAAGTTATTAGACGAAACTTCTTATGAGTCATAGAATCTTACATAGCCTGTGGGAAGGTCTCATGGAAGTAGCCTTCAGATTTTATTCAATCCACAAAACCCCGATGTACAAGCCATAAAGTGAAGCACGAGCTATGAACCTATCCGTAGAAAGTGCCGACACAATTTTTCTATTCCATTTTTATTTTGTATTTTACACATTATAAATAGGTTTTAAGGTTATTTTTCATTAAGTTTCCAGTAGTCACAAAGTTTAAACAAGGTTTTAGAGAATACACTTAGAATTTATCATATTCTAAGAAAAATATATTAGTGTGTATTATTTATTCAACCTTGTGATTTTAATTGAAGAGTTGGATTTCATATTCTTAATTCATCTGTGTAAATGGTCAGTTATGTTACTCTACTTCATAATTTCTTCATTTATACTGATCATGCATAGCTAAATCCACAACTAGGGTTGTGGGAACCATGATGAACTAACTAGGTAAAATTGGATATTTTATAAGTCTTGGAAGGTGTGTTAAGTTGTATTAATTAATCCTCTCCACTTTAAATATTTTTTAACAAAGGCCTACATTAGAACTTTTCTAGTGTTACTTGCTAGATCAAGGAAGTAATGAATAGGAAAAGAAGTAATTAATAGGATTCGATTGAGAAGTTCTCATCTAATCAACTGAATCAGATCAAGGAGAGGTTGTACTAGGATAAAATTAAGGGTTAGTAATGCCACATCATGGAGATGGATCAAGTTTTAGGATGAAATTTACCTATTCGCTGGATCAAAGGTTTAGGTGAACCTAACTTACTATATTACACCTATACATTGGAAAATGTTGCATTTATCTGATAATACCAAGTTAGGGATTTATGGTGAACACATAACCCTAGTTAGCTCTTCTACTGATTTCTCATCACCTGCATTTATTTTGTTTAGTTAATTTTACTTTACAAAAGCCCCCTTTGTTGGGAGATAAGTAGGTTAATCATTCCCGACTTACATTGAATTAATTCTTGAGTCTATCATATTCCCTGAGGGATCGACCCTAATCTCAATTAGTTAATTACTTGATAGCGACTACTTTGCCTAAAAAAGAAGGTTTGGCTTGAGCAACATCAGTGGCCTGGTCTTTGAAACTCTCGATCTCATAGCGGGTTCCCACTATACTATCCATGTCGACGGAACCTCTTTCGGCCACACTATTTGTCCTACCTGATGTGCTTTATCAATCGAGCATGATCCACTACACTCTGAAATGATCCTCCAGCTAGAACCAAAGAATTTGTAGCCTCCTGAAGATACCCTACAAATCCTTTGGCAAAACGCAGAATCCTTTCAAACTCAATAGAGATGCTGGAAAAGGCATATATGGACAATGTATGGAATCTGGCCTCATAGTCTGACATAGACATAAAACCCTACTAAAGTCTATCAAACTTATCCTGACGGCTGTCTCAGAGAATGTATGGTATGAACCTTTCTAAAAATATCTCTATAAACTGCTCCCATGTCATAATTGGAGATCTTACTAGTCTATGAGGCATAGCTAACCTCCACCACTCCTTGGCTAGGACGGTAAACTGATAAGAGGTATAAGAAACTCCATGTAACTCTAAGATGGCCAAATTACACACCCAGTCTTGACGCTCTAACAAGAAATCATAGTCCTTGTCATTTGGGGTGCCGTCAAATCTCAAAACGCTTCTGCTAAGCTATGGACATGGCTAAATTGGCAGAAGAAGGTGGTACCATAAATAATGGTGGTGCTATAGATGGAGCAACAACCAAACTCTAAAACTAAGAATTCAAACTTGACTGGGATGCCTGTAGTGGAGTCACAACAACCATAATGGGATTAGATAGAATAGTAGAAGGACCTTCATGTACCATAGTTGGATCGTTTGGGGCTATAGAAGGATCAACCGGTGTTGTAAAAATTGGTACATCAATAGTAGTTAGGGTTGGAGGAGCGCCCTCTAATATAATCTAGCCAATAATCTCAAGAGTAGCTCCTGGACTGAAGGTGCAGGGGCAGGAGCTGAGGGTGATATAGCAGGATCTGTAGGCCCCTGGCTTATAAGCAGGCTCTGGAAAAGCTGATCTCATATTTCCCCTGCGCAAAGCTGCCCCTCTAACAAGTCCTCGACCCCTGGCCCTATCTCAAACTCTACCTCGACCATGAGTGAGAGCCACATTAGCAAGATCGGACTCTCTCACTGATCGTCGGGATCTCATAATTGACATCTATGTAGAAAGGGTAGATTAGACACTTTCAAACTCGGTAATACAAAGAAACACATGAATTAGAAGAAAAATATGAAAAAACTTTCCTATCAAGTGTCCCATTGCATCCCGAAGAAGGGTGTGGATGTCTACACATCAATCCATGAGACTCTACTAGATACCCTGCTCTTGACTTAAGATCGCTACAAACCTAGACCTTTGATACCAAAATTGTCATGACCCAAAATGGATCACGGCTAAAGGAGAATGAAATAAAGTGGAAACAACCATAACATATCACAAGAAATCCCCAAAAATTAGAGTATGAGTGCAAGAGCATCTAAAGTAGTATAAGAGAGTGATACAACAGTCTCAAAATAAAGTCGTCTCATAATATCTGATACAAGTCTAAAAGAAAAACAACAATAAAGAAACTCTCAAGGATCAACAACGACTTGGATCCTAAGCCTCATCACTAAGATCTGAGTAGGTGTAAAATGTCCGGCTAGAATGAATCATCTACCCTGTACGAATCCCTATGCTCGATCTACAGGGAGGAAACAAAGTAGGGGTGAGTACACCAAAATGTACCCAGTAGGTTCAACCAACCGGATAAGAGTAATCGAACAAGTATAAATAACAAAGAACCTTACACCTGTGTCCAAAAAGGTTAGTACACAACAAAATATACATGAAGATAAGATCTCTCACTTAACTAGCGATACAACGTCGTAAAAGATATGAATACCATACATGAAGTCTCATCAACACATGCATCAAGTGTCTCACAGCCTTACCACCTGCTTGTGGTCAAGGGTATTATAATGTCTCATCCTTGCCACCTACTCGTGGTCAAGGGGTAGTACAATGTCTCATCCTTACCACCTACTCGTGGTCAAGAAGTGTTACAATATCTCATCCTTGCCACCTATTCGCAGTCAAGGGATTATAAAGAATGAATCTCAGCCTTGCCTCTTTCCCAGGTCAAAGGGGGTGGTACAACCGTGGAACAGTTACCCTTGCCTTCTGCTCGGGTCAAGAGGTGATACAATGCCACATGATATGAACATAATCCATTAATACCAACTCAAAATATGTAAATAAGTGTATTAACATCATGATAAGTATGATACCATATAATTCTCATATAGTCATAGAGAGTAAAATTAGATGCCACAACTAATGTCTCAATTTATTATAACATCTCATATAGTAATATCCGTATCAATGATCAACTATGCCAATAATACAAGACCTCATTCATCCCACAATATAAGCATATCATAATTATATGCCAAAATCAAGTATGACACAAGTACCGGACCTTACTCGTCCCCAACAGAATATATACATTGGAATCTTATTCATGAGTCAAATATAATACAAGTACTAGACCTTACTCGTCCTTATAATATAGATACATCATAGTTATATCCAAAATCAAGAATAACATAGGTACCAATCTTTACTCGTCCTCAAAATACATGTATAAAGTCATCAAATACCATCAAAGTGTCTAAGAAGCCATCAAGTTACCAAAGTGTTTTTCCCAAATTATATCACCAACCTCAAGTTATCACTATAACCTCCCACAAGATCTCAATCCATAAGTTTCTATATTAGATTAATAATAGAATCATAATTTACTCATAATTCAGCTTAACTAGAAACACATTTCCATCAATACTCCATCTCATCAACACAATTACTTATGAATCAACCTAGATCTCACAATTATCACATAAACAAGATCAATAACTCAAATCTAGTCCCAACAGGGTTAGTCGAACCTACCTCAATGCCGAAACTGTACTCAAACAAGCTTTCAATCAACTCATACCTCCAAGCGATCATTGAATCAATCAAACACTATCACAATAGGATATTACACATCAAAAGGTGCATTTTGATACCCATATTGACATAAATTAAGCTTAGAGGAAAAATAATAAATTTTAGGGCTAAAATACAAAGTTCTTGAATATGTAAATTGACTTTAAAATCAAGTTCTACGCAAAAAATGGAGTTTGTGGGCAAAAATTCCACTAAAATCAGGTTTAAAACGAGTGAGAAATCAACATTTAAAGTTTAGAAATCATGGTCTAAAAACCCAAATTTTGGACATCCAAAATCATGAAATTTAAGAAAAAATCAAGATAAAACTCATAGAAAATAATTGAAATAGTGTTAGAATCACTTACCTAAAATATTTCTTCAAAAATCCATGGTAAAAATTGCCCAAAACCTTAGAAAGTTTGAAAATGAAGTAAAAATGGTGACTTACAGGTTTAATACAGTGTTGGCATCAAATGTACTCTGCGAACGTGGGTAGTGTCCCACGAACACAGAAGAGTTTACCGAAATGACCTCCACGATTGCGTAGCCCATCTCGTGAATGCAAAGTAGTGCCCAAACACGGCTTATTTGCGAACACAGATCATTCATGGATATTAAATTACTCATACCTTTTTGAACATGCAGGCTTCTTCGTGAACGCAGAGAAGGAATGTACCTGCTCCAGAAGCCTTTGCACCAATAATGCCCAGGTCTGATTCCCAATTCATAACGGACCCTCAAAACTCATTAAAATTTAGAATTTCACAAACCAAATATTTATCAATACCAAAAACAATGATCCAGACTCAACGAAATCATTAGAAATTGATTTCAAGGCCTCCCCCAAAATTACCAATACAACTCGATGGAACTAATTCAAAACTCAAAACACCAAAACTGCCCTTGACAACTCTAAACATTATATTATGAGGTCATTTCTAGCATTAGTTTCACCATCTGGAACTAATGAAACATTGAAATTTTGATCCGAACTTCCAAACTTCGAATGTTGACCGAAGTCAAAGTTTGGTCCCGAAAATAACTCAACACAACTTTGGACCTAAAAACCTCATTTTAACTCTGAATTTCATTATGTAACTTCTCATAGATCAATTTCAACATTCCAGAGCTATGAAACTTGATGGATCCCTTATCTGACACCAGAAACTCGGAATGGTACAAAAACTCCTTTTTTTAACAACATAAGCTTCCAAAAAGTGCCAAAACTCAAATTTTCCATTTTAAAAACTACAGATATCAGTTCCAACAATACAAATAGTTTAAAATAGGCCCAAAGCAACTTACATAAGGGAAAAATTAATAGTAATTTTCATAGATAAGTCTAAAAATGACCAACCAGGTCATTACAATTGATATGATTTTGACTAAGTTAATCTCCTTGGTCCTTAATTTGTGAATTGACGATCAAGCACTTGGATTAAAATTCTTCACACGATAAGCTATCTTTAACTATAATACTCTCAATGTGGACCACCAATAAAGGATAACCCAAATACTTCTTAAGCATCAAAATATGAAATATTGGATGAATAACGGCTAACTCTGGGGGTAATTCTAATTTGTATGGCACATTATCGACTCTCTTCACGATCTAGTAAGGACTAATGTTTCTGGGGCTATGTTTTCCTTTCTGTCCAAATCTCATGACACCATTTATGGATGACGCCTTTATGTATACCCAATCATTTACCTCAAACATCAAATTTTTCTTTCTCACAATAATGTAGGATTTTTTGTCAACTTTGTGCAGTCTTTATCCTCTATTGAATTAGATTCACCTTCTCCATAGCCTAATAAACCAAATCTAGTCTGATCAACTAAACTTTACTACTTCGAACCAACCATTTGGCGATGTACACCTTCTTCCATAGAGAGCTTTATAGGTAGCCATCTGAATACTAGAATATAAGTTATTATTATATGCAAACTCAATGAGGGGTAAGTGATCATCCAAATTACCTTTGAAATCTATGACACAAATACTCAACATATTCTCTAGAGTCTAAATCGTATGCTCTGCCTAGCCATCATTTGAGGGTGGAAGGCAGTGCTAAGATTCACCTTGGAATTCATTCCTTTCAAGATAGACTTTCAAAATTGAGCAGTGAATTAGATTCCTCCATCTGAAATGATAGACAAGGAACTCCACATAATTTGAATATACAATCTGGCATATCTTTTTCTGCGTCAATCATATTTACCCATAATAAGTGGGCTAAATTGGTCATTTTATCCACAATCACCCAAATTAAGTAGTGTTGTCTACGAGACTTTAGAAAGTCTCTTATGAAGTCTATATTGATCTTCTCCCACTTTCACTCTGGAATCTCTATATTCTGGGATAATCCATATGATATATGAAGTTCAACCTTAACCTGTTGACCATTCGAGCACTTAGATTCAAAGTAAACAATATCTATTTTTGTCCCACTCCATTGGTATACTTTTCTCAAGTCACAATACATCTTTTTTTAGCCTGGATGGATGAAATATATGGAGCTATGATCTTCTATCATAATTCTTTCTCGAATATCATCAACATGAGGGACACACAATCTTTCTTGGTGCCTTAACACACTATTTCCCCATTTGGAAAAGACCATCACCTTTTATTTATGCACATCTCCCTTCAACTAGAGTAAGACTAGATCTCAGTCTTGCTTTTCCTTCACTTTTAGAGTACATCAATATGTCATCAATGAACCACACACATATCTAAATATGGCTTAGAAACCAGTTTATGAGATCCGTAACTACTGAAGGTGCATTAGTCAATCCAAAAGAAATTACTACGAACTTGAAATGACCATAATGATTCCTAAAAGATGTCTTTGGAAAATCAAGTTCTCTCACCTTTAGCTGATGGAAGCCAGATCTGAGATCTATCTTTGAAAAACAAGTGATACCATGATGTTGGTCAAAAAATTCATCTACTCTAGAGAGAGGATACTTGTTCTTTATATTGATCTTGTTTAGTTGTCAACAATCAATGCACATCCTAAGGGACCATATTTCTTTCTCATGAATAGGATAATATCACCCCTAGGAGAGACACCCAGCCTAATAAATCCCTTATCTAATAAATCCTTCAACTATTCTTTCAACTCCTTAAGCTCAACAAAAATCATTCTATAGGGTAGGATCATAATGGGCTACATATTAAGAAGGACGTAAATCCCAAATTCAATTTTTCTAGTAGGAAATATTTTAGGTAGATCATTAGGGAATACTTCTGGAGACTCATTGACAATCAAGACATATTTGAGAGATAAAAACTCCACATTATCTATTTTTAACTCAAGTTGTGTGGTAGATACACCCTTTAGATATTAGATTTTTGGCCTTAAAATTGTAAATAAACTTAACCTTTGCAGGAGTACCCTTCCACACTATAATCGACTCATTTGAAAATAAGAATTAGATGATTTGAGTTCTATAATTGAAATATACATAACAAGCATAATGCCAATCCATGCTAAGAATCACATCAAAATCAATCATATCTAACTCAACTAGGTCGACCAAGATATACCTATGATAGATAGACACAATACAATCTTTATAGACCATCTCAACTAGGATGGACTCACCAACAATAGTAGACACATTTAAAGGCTCAATAAGTATTTCAAACTTATTGACCACATAATGGGTCACAAAAGACAACGTGGCATCCAGTTCAAGTAAAGTGTAAAAATTAAAAAACAGAAGACTTGAAGCATACCAATGATGATATCTGGTGAGTTCTCCTTATCTTGGTGACCATCTATAGGATACAAGAGATTTGTGCTCCCACCAGAACTTGATGTAGCACCTCTCTAATTAGATTAGGTTGGTGGTACTATTGAAGAAGACTGGTCTTGCTGCCCCCTTTACTTTGTCTCTATGTTGGAAACTTTCTCTGTATGTGCCCCATCTGGCCATACTTATAACATTTATTAGTCCATTCTCGACACTCCCCTAAGTGAATCTTATCACATTTCCCATAAGGTGACTTCCTCCTCAAATCTTGGGCCACACTTTCTTGGGATTGGGAAGGTAGAGTTCAAAAACTCTAGCGACTCTATGATTTCTAACCATACCTATTATTTGGTGCTAGTGCACTTGTTATGAATGGTGTAACCACAAAACCTTTTCTATAAAAAGGATCTGTCCCTCTTTCCATGCTTATCCTAGCTAGACTCATTTCTTATCGAATTAGCTTTCTTACGCAAGTGCTCATCTCTATCTCTTTTTTTTTCCTCCTTAACTTGTTGTGCATTCAGCATGAGTCTAGAGATGGTCATATCTAAAATCACTATTGATGTCTTACACTCTTTCTCACATGTTTTCACAATCCAGAGAAAAACTTCCTCATCTTGAACCTCATATCAAGAACTATCTTTAGGGTATACGTGGATAGCTGAATGAACTTGAGGCCATATTCGTTCATAGTCATCCTTATGATTTAAGGTTTATAAACTCACCTTTTGCTTTCCTTAACTACCTAGGAAAGAGTAATCCAAGAAGACATTCTTGAACTTATGCCAAACCATAGGCTCAACATCCCATCTCGGTTATCCTCCCATTAGTTAAATTAAAAAATTTCTATATTATTTAACAGGTAGGAAGCAAGCTCAACTCCCTTAATCTCATTTAGATGAATGGCTTTCAGAACTTTTTATATCTCGTCAATAAAATTCTCGAGGTCTTCTTCAACCTTAGAACTAGTGAAAATTGTTGGGTTCATTCTCAAGAGATCTCTAAGTCTTGCTACAGTATTCAATTCTTAAGAGCTAGAGCTAGGAGTTGATGAACTCTGGTTACTACTCTAGCAGCCACAAGATGAGTAAGCATGCCACTGGATCTTCTGAAATCAACATCTAAAGTCGAGGTAGGCTAAATAGTAGGCATCTAATAAGCCCCAATAGTGCTGGCAGGTCTACCCTAGGCTCTTATCCTTGTCTATATGGGATACCTCTTATGGTGGCATCTCGGAGTTGGAAGAATTTCTTTGATTGGTGGTGTGCTTAGGAGGCATGATTTTCAAATACATAACCAATGAATTGGATGAAAACTTTAATAAAGCTAAGATCTATCGCACGAACTCAAATTACAAAAGAGGTCAGACAATTCCTAGTGTCATGCAGCCTCCTTATTATAAGTATGGTGCACAACACACACATAAGCAAGACTCTACTTGACACAACTAAATAAACACCCTATGACTCTTGAAATTTGTGCTCTGATATCTTATTTATCCTGCCTTAATAGGATACCCTATATGTATCTAACACTTAGAAACCAATGTTGTTCTTCAAGAGAACTACTCGACCTGAATTACTCATTCAATCATATAGAAAAAGGTTCAATTTAACAGTAAAATGATTACATGGTCTATTCTAATCAACACAAAGGAATATTAGTTTTTAACTTAATAATCTAATCAACTCAATATTAAGAAACAAGCTATAAAAAGGAATCAAGTCTCAAAAATAGAGACATCAACTCAAACTAATCACTATCTATGAGGTCTCTACTCTTATCACTTACTACGAAGGTGCCAGTGATAAGTCTATGGTACCTCAAAGATATAGAAATGCTAACTCCAAAAAGAAAATGTAAATGGATCCTTCAAGTGTAAGAAGATAGAACCCCAAAGATTGGGACATAATAGATTATCAACGGAGCACTTGATGATTATGTCTAGCACCTGAATCTGTATTAAAAATGATGCAACACCAAATGACATTATACATGGAATGCACGATATGTAAAATAGCTTTAAAACACAATAGGATTAAGATATACTAAACTTAGATACTTAACTCAGAATGGTAACTCAACTCAAGAATAACACAAGTTTAAAAAGTAAAACTAGGTTTTAGACAAGCACAATAACAACTGACTCAGACCAATTATTCAGATTACTATCAAGTCCTATTTGAGAGTTTCTCTGACTGACAATCATTACCCATGAACTGGTGATATATAATGAAGTGATGTTATTGCCACACTCATCCAACACTTCGCTAAGGTAAGGGACAATCACGATTATTGGATCCACAGTCAAATCAAGTCCTTTTTTTTGGAACAATAAGCAAATATGTATATTTAATGGTTCAATTCTCTCTTACACTGACTATATAGTTATTGGGTTTGCATTGTTAATTATTCTCTACCAATTCAGTGCTTAATACTCCTCCCAAGAATCAATGTACTTATAAAACTCCAAATCAATCAATTCACTAAGGCCATTCGATTAGTCTCATTGGACTCTTATCCATTCAACAAATATCTCACAATAAATTCTTTCAACCAATCATACTTTCATCTCTTTCCCATCTTTTAAGGACTATATGGACATAATTTTATATTGGCATTAATTTATACTCAAATACTCTTTATTCATTTTTGGGAAAAAAGGGCATTCAAGGACCCCTCAGACCACATTCATACTTTACTCAGCCTCATTTAGGACATTTACAATTCTTGCTTTTCATATTCAGTCAATTCATAGGAGTATTAAGTTATATGCAATATATAATCAGGGTTTATATGAATTTTGGCATAAATTATTACTCTAGATACTTAGTACATAAACATATAATATGCAAAAAATCTCAAGGATTAGGATAACTACAAGAATTTAATTATAGGAGACTCAGAGACTCAAACTTGAACTCAACTCTATCAAATGAAGGAGTAGGGCGCGTGAATGAACTTAATTCCACATTTTAATTATCCTTACATACTTGAAAATTCTATTCAAACCTTGAATAACAATGCTTGAATGCTCAAACCCTAACCTTTCTCCTCTCCCTTCTACTCTAAAAAGATTTTATTTGTAAATGAAGAGAAAAGGGTCATGGGGTTATGTTAAGGGACTCAAAGTAATCCCCAAATAATATGGTTTCAATTAGAAAATGATAGAAAAAGATGGAATAATCCTTCATTAAATTGTCAAACTAAACTATGAAACCTTGTCTACAAGTCGTAGTTCAGTCTACACCTCATAGACTCTCTCTCATGGAACTTGGGAACAATTCAGAAATGGGTCTACGACTAAGGTTCTATGAGCCATACTCTTTAACTCTTGGAAATCAGACAAAATAGGGGTTTCTGAAGTTGATCTATGAAACAAAACCATAGGTCATGGTTTGGATACATATCATAGACTCTACTCAAATATTAGTCCAACACTTAAATTTTTTTGGAATTTTTATACCACAAAAGCTACTCTATAGTGCGTAGACTTGGATCGTGGAAATAAGGCAAAATTTTCCCTTTGAATCTTTATTTACAAAACCATAATCTATGTCTATAGATTTATCTATGAGACATAGAGTTGATTCGTACATCAAGTCTAGAAGACAACCTTTTCTAAGTATGAAGGTCAACCACGAGACCCTATCTAACAGATTGTAGAAACTTTTATAGTTTGCAGAAATTTCCTCATGGTAATTGATAGTGAGAAAATTTCTCAAATTCCTCTAGGATTGTGGACTCCCTAAGTTAGTACATTTTAGGGGGGTGTTTGATATCACTCAAGCTACACCTTCTTTTTGAAGGTTAAAGCGATCGTTTTCAAGATATATAACTTAACCAAGGTTAGGATGTAATTCCATAGGGAATATGGTAGACTCAAAGAAATTACAAGTCAATTGGGTTGATTAACCTACTTCTCTCCCGAAAGGGGTTTTGTAATTCATAGAAAGTAAACCTACTCTAGAGCAAGTGTTATGAAACAAGTAGAAAAAACACTAGGGTATTGTGTTCCCAATGATTCCCTAACTTGGTATTACCAAATAATCACTATCTTTTCACGTATGTAATAACATGCAAAACGGTAAGTTAAGTTTACGAAACCCTTTGATCCAGGTGAGAGATAAATTTCACTATGTGATTTGATTCATCCCCATATTGTGACATTACTAACCCTTACCTATTGTCCCAGTACAACCTCCCCTTGATCCAGTTTGGTTGATTAGATGAGAAAACATCAATCTAATCCTGTTAATTATTCTCTTTTATTGTTCATTACTACCTTGATCCAGGCAGTAACACTAGTAGAGTTCTAACGTTGGCCACCAATTAAAAAGTAATCAAAATGAAGAGAAATAATCAATATATGCTTGCACACTTTCCAAGAATTAAGGATTATCTGGTTTTACCTTGTTATTTCTTCATGGTTCCCACAATCCTAGTTGTGAATTTAGCTATGCATAATCATTGTAGATGAAGAAATCATATTAAATAATAGAATATTCAATCACTTACCATGATAAAGTTTAAGAACAAGAAAATCTCAATCTTCAAGAAATCACAATGTATAGAACTAATGTCAAAATCAGACAAAGAGAAGTTTTCAAGTATTTTTCTCTCGTTCTCCCTCTCTTCATACTTAAAAGAAACCTAAAAAAACTATTTATATTAACTAAAAACTAAAATCAAAATGGGATAGGAAAACTGAGTCAGCATGCTTCATAGAAGGGTTTATGGGTTGTATAAGATTTCATAGACCGTATTGGGGCTTCATACACTTCATTCTCAAAAATTGGCCATCATTTTTATGAGACCTTCCTATGAGCCATATTCAGACTTACGACCCATATAAGGTTTCGTCTGAGCACTTTGTCTGAAAGTATTCAATCTCTGATCCTCGAGGCACTAAACTAATCCACGACTCATATTAACATATATGGCTCATCTACACATTCATGGACTGAACATCTGAAAATAGGCCCTTCACTGGATCTTGGCCACAAAATCACTATACGATTCATGGAGGTATCCACGACCCGTAGAGTGTTTCGTACTCTTTCAAAAAGTTGTAATTCTGCAGACTTTAGCCCAAAATCATGTCAACTCTGTAATCCTCCAAAATAAATATAAAACCACATAAAAACCACAAATATCGGTTTGAGAACACAAAAAATCCTAAGTTTCAAGCATCAAAAGTGTTGTATTTTGAAAGCAAATCAACACCCTCAACTTAAAATTATTGATATTCCTCAAGCGATGGACTCAATCTGCATAAGCAATACAACAACACACAAACCTCAGTCAAATAGCATACATCATTTTAGAATCAAACTTAGACACCCAAACTAACACATCAGTGCATATCTAATAGTCATCAAACAAACCAATGTAGATAAATACATGTGACAGTGCAACTATGACAAGCAAGGTAACCACAGATAAGCAACAATCACTGAGATAGCCTAAAATCAATAGTGTAATGCAGTGACCTCACAAAAAGAAGTCCCATATCCCACTAATGATAGTATTTTCATATTAAATACTTGGGACTAAACAAAATCACTCACTCTCACAACCAATGTTCAAACACTGTGCTCAATACCATATGCTTGACCCTATACTCATGACCATGACCTTTAGATACTTGGACTAGGATCACTATAGGACTTTCTTATCTTATAACGTAGGCTCAGAGGGCTTTGGTATGATATTTTGGAAACATAGTGATTGACGCCCACCTTGGCACTGTATTGTTTTACACTTTTGCCCAACCAATACTGATATTTCTCACTCATTCCCCCTTTTTGATTTTAAGCTTTTCAGGCTGCCTTACTCTCATTGCTTTCTACTTTCACACTCTTTTGTTTAGCACATTTTAAGGCAATCTATTTATTTTTCTTACACCCCTAACATATTTCCCCCTTTTTCTTCTATATCACTAGTTTCATCCTCATTTTGCGTGATTTTCCTTACACCAACCACTCTTAACTTAGGCTTTTGGCCTGAGTTGAGATGCTTAATATCCTTCCTATAAACCAAGGCCAATTTTGGTAGCCACTCTCAACTTAGGCTATTTGCCTCAGTCAGGGTGCACAGTGGTCAAGGAAGAACCAAGGCCAATTTCAAGATTTCACAATCAACAAGGCTTGATTACTTAGGTGTTTACAATAAAAAAGGCACATGTAAGGCTCAAATATTTGGATCAAGGGATACATCAAGCATTTGGTTGGTTTTTTAGGCTAAGTAGACTAATATGAACAATGGCCTAAGATCCTTTCCTAACCAACTCACCTACAATCTAAGTCAGAGTAACAAGGCAAGTTCTGAATTGAAACACACTATAAGAATCATGCAAATAAGCTCACATACACGTGGCACCGATTACACTATCAACACAGACTCTTAGATCATGCATATTATCAAAATTAAACCTAACATATTAGAACAATCATTGTCAATCATCAAGATCACATGGTTGTTATCAAGACTACTTAAAACAAAAATTTTGATAGGTATTATTTTTTACACAAAACTAACATATGCCATAGATTTAGTACTACATGCTACTAATACTATTTATACACATCCTAAACATGTTGGTTCAACAGAAAGTAAATGTCCTTGGAGAAAAATGCATAGACAAGAAAACCCCTTAGACTCAAAAATTGAGATAGTTATAAGTCTTGGCTACTCAGACTTCACTGTGACCTATAACTACCCACATCCCATCGAAAGAGATATGCATTGTCCTCAATGTAACAAAATATAACTATATCAAAGCATCGGGGTAAAAAAATATACCTGGGCATCTAAGAGCCAATCTATGGTTGTGTCTGACAACCCTCATCCTGCTTGGTGATCTCCTCAATAGTGGGAACATATCTGGAGGGTCTAGCACCCTTCATAATTTCCTGCATTCACACCTATCATGCCATCTCATCTAAAGTTGATGCTCGTGTGGAAGTCACTACCTATATCCTCTTAGTCAACTCCACCTCAGGGCATCTAGATCATCAGTCTCAAAATGGAGCATTTTTTTAAATGCGCAGAGTAATGTCTTCTCAGTGGCAAAAAGATTAACAAATGTCTTGATAGCAGTGTAGGGCATTGGGAATACCACTGATAGTACTGCTACTACTCTAATCTCAGCCTAGAGCTGTTGAATCTCCATGTACATCACAGTCAGATCAGGAGGTTGTGTTGAAGAGCGGCTCTGCACCTAAATGCATCTATGCAGCCATGTACTGTATCGATCTTTCCTCGATAGTGGTCGTACAATGCGTCCTTATGCACTCATCAGCCTTAGAAATCTCATGGCAAACCCACAACCTAATTTACTATAGTAGCTATATCAACTGAGTCTCATTCCTAACAAACCTATACGTTATGATTGAATAGAGACCGCAGACACATATACCATGCCTACAGGAGATACTAGCACTGCCTTAGGCACAGAAGTAGTAGTAGTAGTAGTAGTGGGACCCCCTTTTCTATTAGGCTTAGTCTGTGGAGTCTCCTTTGTAGTAAGAGCAATAGTGGTGGAAGAAGATATAGGCTCAGACGGTGGTACCGCGACGAATATCTCTGCTATATGGATTGGAAGCTATGGTACTCACCTAAGTTCCACCGAATTCTGATCATCCTTAATTAGGCTGGCATCCAGTGTCCTCTGAACCACTATCAGAGTATCCACCTGATGTATACTATCCACCCTCACCGCTAAGCCTGTATATCAGGAAAGGTAATGAGACAGAGGTGGATATCTTCAGGGTTGCCTCATGGATTTTCTCAACTTTTAATATGACCTAACCTATGGCATAGCCACCCAAGATGATGGCAACCAGTACTTTGCAATTTAGGGTTAGTGTATTATCAGCATAGGTAAGCTAGATCCACGATCTAACTACAACCAATAAAAATTTGCCAGTGAAGCCTTCACTATGGATGCCAATGCTGAGAAACTCACTCGAGGTCTTGGCCCTACACTGTAATGTGGTCAATGATCCATATGATCAATGAGCCCCTGTAGGCTGGATCTTTTATCAAAATCCAGTCATGAGTCTGGCTCAGCCTATAGTCAAACTCAGCTGCAGATATTGTAGCCTCATATTGGGGACCAAAAAGAACTCGACAGATGGTGGTCTCAGATATATATATATTGGGACATGATGTTGCTTAATCCACACCTTCTTTTTTAGGTAAAACAGTCGCTGTCAAGTAATTAACCTAATTGAAGTTAGGATAGATCCCTCAAGGAATAGGGTGGACTTAAGAGTTAATTCAATGTAAGTCGAGAATGATTAACCTATTATCTCCCAGAAAGGGGAAGGGGTTTCCAGAGTGAAATACTAAACTAAATGGATGTAGGTGATGAGAAATCAGTAGAAAGGTTAAGTAGGGTGATGTGTTCTCCATGAATCCCTAACTTGGTATTATTGGATAAATTCAACCTTTTTCAATGTATAGGTGTAGGACAGTAAGTTAGGTTCACCTAAATCTTTGATCCAGCAAATAGGTAAATTTCATCCCGGAACTTAATCCGTCTCCATGATGTGATATTACTAACCCTTACTTTTATCCCAATATAACCTCCTCTTGATCCAGTTTGGTTGGTTAGATAAGAACATCTCAATCGAATCTTGTTAATTACCCCTTTTCCTATTCATTACTTCATTGATTAGGCAAGTAATACTAGGCGAGTTCTAACGTAGGCCTCCATTAAAAAATAGTTAAAGTGAAAAGTATTAATTGATACAACATAACACACCTTCCAAGAATTACACACTATCTAATTTTACCTTGTTAGTTCTTCATGGTTCCCACAACCTCAGTTATGGATTTAGCTATACATGATCAGTATAAATGCAGAAATTATGAAGTAAAATAGTATAATTGAGCACTTACACAGATGAATTAAGAATATAAAGTCCAACTCTTCAATTATAATCACCACATTGAATAAAGAAGACACTCAAATGTTTTTCCTCTCAAAATATGCTAAATCCAAAGTGTATCCTCTAAAACCTTGTTCAAACTATGTGACTATTGAAAACTTTTTGAAAAAAACCTAAAAACCTATTTATAATGTGTAAAATACAAAAAAACATAGAATAGGAAACTTGTGTCGGCACCATCTATGAACGGGTTCACGACTCGTGCTTCACTCTATGGCCCGTGCATCGGGGTTTTATGGATTGTAACAAGAATATAGAGATTACTTCTACGAGACCTTTTCATGGGTCATGTAAGATTCTATGGCCCGTTTCATCTGATGACTTTTCAAAACTTCTCCACTTTCTGATCTTCAAGGAACAAACATACTCTATGACTCCTGGACTAATTTACGACTGGTCTGCTTCCCTCATAAAGTTCACTTTAAAAATTTACCCTTCACTAGAAATTGACACGAGACCGCATCTACGGTTCGTAAACCTTTCCATGACCCGTAAAGGGTTCCGTGGATCTTCAGATTTTTCCATTTCAGCCCACTTTGTCCACTAATCATGTCAACACTGAAATCCTGCAAAACAAACACAAAACACAAATCAAACCTACTAATATCGCTTTGAGAACTCACAAAATTTCAAGTTTTAAGCATCAAAAGTATTATATTTCGGAAGCACATCAGCACCCTCAACTTAAAATTATTTCTTATCCTTAAGTGACAGACTCAATCTAGATAAGCAATACAGAGACACCCAAACATCAACCCAATGGTACAGACTTATCAAAATCTAACATAGATACCCACACCTCTTTTCAAATACACACTAGATAGTTATCCAGTAAACCAATATAGACCAATACATCCAATAGTGCAACTATACTAATCTATGCAACCTTAAACAAGCAACACTCATTAATTTTGTCAGACACCAACAATGCAATGCAAGTACCCTCACAAAAAAAAGTCTCATTTCTCACTCAGAATGATATTTTCAAATTTAGTACTTGGGATGATACTACACCACTCACTCTTACAAACGACATTCAAATATTGTGATCAATACCATAGGTTTGCCCCTATACTCATGACTAACACCTTTAACTAGTTGGACTAGGATCACTTTAGGGCTTACTAGGCTTGTAACGTAGGCTCTGGGATCTTTGGTATGATGCTTTAGATAAATTGCGACTAATGGTTGATATTACATTTTTCTACACTTTTTCCCTACCAACCCATATTTTCTTTAATTCCCTCTTTTTCTCCTATTCTGAATCTTTTAGGGTGTTTTAGACTTAAAGTTGCATAGTGCCTTTATTTTTCATGATCTTTTTCTATCGAGCACACTGATTAGACACTTCTCTTTTTTTTTCTTCTTTTACACCTTTTAAAAATATTTTCTTCCAATTTTTGTATCACTAGTTTTCCCCTCATTTTATGATTTTTCTCACACTAGCTACGCTGAACTTAGGCTTTTGGCCTGAGTTGAGGTGCACATTATCCATCTTCGAAACCAGGGCCACTTTTGGGTAGCCACCCTCAATTTAGGTTTTTGGCCTCAGTCGAGGTGCATATTGTTCAAGGAAGGACCAGGGCCAAGTTTTGGTCTTATCATTAATTAAGGTATGGTTACTTGGTATTTACAAAGAAAGAGGTCAATTTTAGGCTCAAACACAAGGATCAAGGGATATATAGCACATTTGGTTGGTTATTTCAGGCTAAGTGGACTTTTTAAGAACAATGACCTAAGATCCTTTCCTAACCCACTAATTTACAGTATAAGTCAGACTAACAGGGTAATTTCTGAATTGAAACACAGTATTGAATCATGGAAATAAGCTCACTCACACATGACACTACTTACAGGTTAATACAGACTATCAGGCCATGTTTTTTATCACATTATAGCCTAACTTATCAGAATAAGCACCGTCAAACAACTTAATCATGCAAGGTTGCTATCAAAACTAATTAAATCACCAAATTTGGTGGGTATAAATTTTCAATTAAACATAACTACACCATGGATATAAGTATTGTATGCTACTAATACTACCTAAATATCCTAAATATGTCGGTTCAACAGAAAAATAAATATCCATAGGGAAAAAGAACACAGGAAAGAAAACCCTTTGGATAAAAAATTAGGATAGTTATAGGCCAAGGCTACTTAGACTTCACTGAGGCCTATAACTACCCACACCCCATCAAAAAAGCTGCACATTGTCCCTAATGTGCAAACAATATCAAAAATAAAGAACCGGGGTCAAAAGAACATACCTGGGCGCTGAAGCGCCTCACTCATCTTGGGTTGCCTCCCAAGTAACACCAAATTTAGTGTCGCAGAACGACTTAGCCCATTTGACTACTCATACTTTGTCAAGAGCCCATGCTTCCACTATCTTAATATCCTCATCATTGCCAAGATACATCTTTACTCTTTGGCCATTCACCTTGAAAGTTAAACTATTTCTCTTCTACAACTAAATGGCTCCATGGTTGAAAACTTATGCTATTTTAAAGGGTACGATCTATTTAGACTTGAGTTTTCTAGGGAACAACCTCAATCTAGAGTTATAGAGCAACACCAAGTCTCCAGGCGTGAACTACTGCTTTTCTATCCGATAATCTTACTGAAACTTCATCCATTGCTTGTACAGGGCTAAACTTTTGTACGTATTTAAATGGAATTTTTCAAGCTCATTCGACTGGTTCGGCCTCGTGGTTGCCACTTAATTTCAGTCTAGATTCAATTTCTTTAGTGCCCACATCATCTTGTGCTCCAATTCTACTGGTAAGTGGCAGGTTTTCCCAAAGACAAGTTAGAAAGGAGACATACCTATTGGGGTTTTGAATGCACTCCGATACACCCATAATATATCATCAAGATTTTGTGACCAATCCATCCAGTTTGCATTCACTGTATTGGATAAGATTTGTTTGATCTCTCGATTCGACACCTCCACCTGCCCAGTAGTCTGAGGATGATAAGTTGTTTCCACTCTATGCTTTATCCCATACTTTTTAAGTAGTGCCTTGAATAACATGTTGCAGAAATGCGATCCTCCATCACTAATAATAGCCAAAAAGGTGCCAAACCTAGAGAAGATGTTTCTTTTCATGAATGTTGTGACACTCTTACCTTTATTATTGGGAAGTGCCACTGCTTCCACCCACTTTGATACATAGTCCACAACCACTAGGATGTATTTCTTTCCATGTGAGCTAACAAAAGGGCCTATGAAATCTATCCCCCATACATCAAATAATTTTATCACCATAACGGTGTTTAAGGGAGGCTTATGTTTGCAGGAGACACCCTCTTCTCTCTAGCATCTATCACAGGCCTTGGTGTATCGCGGGCATCTTGGTGGATGGTTGGCCAATAATAGCCACACTGCAAAATCTTATATGTTTTTCCCACTCCACTATGATGCCCGCTACTAGAGATGAATGACATGCCTCTAGAATGCTTATCATTTCAACCTCGGGAACACAATGGTGAATGAACCCATTTGCATAGACACGAAACAAGTATGGATCATCCCAAAAGAACTTTCTCACATCATTCATGAACTTTCGGCACTGGTGAGGTGTTAGGTCGAGGGGTACAATATTGCTAACCAAATAATTTGCAAAATCCATAAACTAGGGTATCAAGTCATGTGATTCTGCTAGCACTCTTTCATCAGGAAAAGAATCATCAATCTCAACCCTATCATCATACTTTGCCATAGCCTCCTTCTCTAACTTGGATAGGTGATTTGCAACCTGGTTCTTTATTCCCTTTCTATTGACAATCTCAAAGTTGAACTCTTGGAGCAAGAGTATCCATCGGATCAATCTCAGTTTCGCATCCTTCTTTGTCATTAAGTACCATAGTGCCGAGAGATACATGTGCACAATAGATTTAGTATCCAAGATATAGGATCTGAACTTCTCAAATATAAAAACCACTAGGAGTAGTTCCTGTTCCGTGATGGTGTAGGTTTTTTGTGTTGTGTTCAGGGCTTTACTGGTGCAATATATAGGATGTAAGATCTTCTCTCTACACTGTCCCAATACCACACCAAGTGTAACCTCACTTGTATGACACATGGTTTTGAATTACTTCAACCAGTCTAGGGCAATAATAATAGGGGTTGATGTCAATCTCTACTTTAAGCCTTCAATTGCTCTATGGCATGCGTCATCAAACACGAACTTAGTCTCCTTTTCGAGCAACTTGCACAAAGGGTGTGAAATGTTTTAGAATTCCTTGATAAAGTGCCGGTAGAACCTTGCATGTCCCAGAAAACTTCTTACCTCTTTAACAGAGATAGGTGGGGGAAGCTTCTCAATCACCTAAATCTTGGCTCTGTCTGCTTCAATACCCTTACTAGAATTTATGTGCCCTAAGAAGATGCCTTCTTTTACCATGAAGTGATACTTCTCCCAGTTCAAAACCAGATGGCATTCTTCACACCTTTGTAGCATAGCTTGCAGATTCTTCAGACAATCTTCAAATGAGTCACCAACCACACTGAAGTAATCCATGAATACCTCAATTATGTTTTCCACTATGTCTTAGAAGATGGACATCATACATCTTTGGAATGTGGTTGGTGCATTTTACAACCCAAATGGCAACCTCCTGAATGTGAATGTCCCATAAGGTCATGTAAATGTGGTCTTCTCTTGGTCCTCTGGAGTTATGGAGATTTGATTGTATCCTGAGTAATCGTCGAGGAAGCAAAACCAGCCCTTTCCAGCCAATCAATCTAATATTTAGTCCATAAATGGCATAGGGAAATGATCTTTATCTATCAAAGCATTGAGTTTCCTGTAGTCCATACATACCCTTCATCCTGTGATTAGTCACATGGGGATCAATTCATTTCTCGCATTAGGGACCAAAGTGATACCTCCCTTCTTTAGAACATATTGGAACCAGACTTACCCATTCATTGTTAGCTATTAGGTATATTACACCTACGTCCAACCATTTGATAATTTCTTTGTGCATGACCTCTTGCATGGGTGGGTTGAGGTGCCTTTGGTGTCCAACACTCGACTTGTAACCTTTGACCAGTTAGTTCTTATAAGTGCATCTGCTATTGTCTATCCTATAGCCCTCTTGAACTGTTGTAGAACTGCGACTAGTTCCTTCTCCTGTTCATCTGTTAGGTCCACTGTAACTATGACTTGCAATGTGTCGTCAGCACCTAGGAACACATATATCATATGGGTCAGAAAGACTGTTAGTTCTAGCACTGGTGGTTCTTTTATGAAGGGTTTTGGGGGTGACGACTCCTAATTTTTCAAGTTCAGTTCTAGCTTAGCTTGTCGCCAGAGCAAACTAGACTCTCCTAGAGCCTGTACTATTTCATCATAGTCCGGGATGCCGTCACTTTTAAAGTTCATCAGTACCACCACTAAGGTGTCGACACCCAACCTCTCTTCAATTGGAACTTCTAGTTCTTCCGCGTGGTCCAGGCCATCCTCAACAATCCTTAGCTATACTTAAGTCTTGAAATAAACAAAAAACAACAAAAATATGTAACATAAGAGAGATAAAAGCTAATCCGCCAAAATCACTTGAATTAACCATGTCTAGTTGTATTCCCCGGCAACAGCGCCAAAAATACTTGATGTCGCTCAAGCCATATCATTTTTTGAGGTAAAGCAGTCACTATCAAGTAATTAACCTAACTGAGGTTAGGTTCGATCCCTCCGGGAATATGATAGACCCAAGAGCTAATTCAATGTAAGTTGGGAATGATTAACCTATTATCTCCTAGAAATGGGGGGTTTTCAAAGGGAAATACTAAACTAAATGAATGCAGGTGATGAGAATTTAGTAAATGAGATAACTTGGGTGATGTGTTCCCCATGAATCCCTAACTTGGTATTATCGGATAAATGCAACATTTTTCAGTGTGTAGGTGTAGGATAGTAAGTTTGGTTCACCTAAACCTTTGATCCAGCAAATAGGTAAATTTCATCCCGGAACTTGATCTGTCTTTGTGGTGTGACATTACTAGCCCTTACTTTTATCCCAGTATAACCTCTCCTTGATCCAGTTTGGTTGATTAGACGAGAATATCTCAATTAAATCCTATTAATTTCCCCTTTTCCTATTTATTACTTCCTTGATCAGACAAGTAATACTATGTGAGTTCTAACATAGGCCTCCATTAAAAAATAGTTAAAGTGAAGGAGATTAATTAATACAACCTAACACACCTTTCAAGAATTACACATTATCTAATTTTACCTTGTTAGTTCTTCATCGTTCCCGCAACCCTAGTTATAGATTTAACCATGCAAGATCAGTATAAATGCAAAAATTATAAAGTAGAATAGCATTATTGAGTACTTACATAGATGAATTAAGAATATAAAATTCAACTCTTCAATTAGAATCACCAAGTTGAATAAAGAACACACTAGAATGTTTTTCCTCTCAAAATATGTTAAATCCTAAGTGTATCCTCTAAAACCTTGTTCAAACTACGTGACTGTTGAAAACTTTTTTAAACTAACCAAAAAAAAATTATAATGTATAAAATACAAAACAAAAATAGAATAGAAAAATTATGTTGGCACCATCTACTAACGGGTTCACGACTCGCGCTTCACTCTACGTCCCGTGTATCGAGATTTTGTGGATTGTAACAGGAATCTGAAGACTACTTCTACGAGACCTTTCTATGGGCCATGTAATATTTTACGACCCATAAGAGGTTTCGTCTGATGACTTTTTAGAACTTCTCCACTTTCTGATCCTCAGGGCATGAACATACTCTACGACTCGTGGATCAATCTATGACTCGTCTACTTCCCTCATAGAGATCACTTAAAAAATTCACCCTTCACTGAAAATTGACACGAGACCCCTTCTACGGCTCGTGAACCTTTCCACGACCGTAAAGGGTTCCATGGATCTTCAGATTTTTTCATTTCAGTCCACTTTGTCCAAACATCAGGACAACACTGAAATCCTACAAAACAAACACTAATCAAACCTACTAATATCACTTTGAGAACACACAAAATTCCACATTTTAAGCACCAAAAGTGCTGCATTTTGGCAGCACATTAGGACGCCTCTCATCATCATCTATGTAAGTCTAAGCTACGTCAAATATGCCTTCCCTTTTGGGGTCGAGCAGGCAATGGTGGCAGCGTATGATGCATAGAAATCTTGAACTATTATCGTGGAGTACTTTTCCGACGGGGCTACCAGCCACTCCAACCTATATTGCATCATAGTATCTCCAAGCCCAAGGACACTGTTGATCCTAGTAGTGATAATTTGGGGCTCCTCAAAGATGGTATGGGCTTGATAACCACACTCATCATGTTGTATGTCATCACAGAATACCCTCTGCATCCCGAGCATGTACTATCTACTAGTCAAGGTATCTGGGGATGAAGGTGATGCCAAGGCGGATTCTGTAGCGTTAGATTGGGACTCCTCTCCTGCCCTGGAGCCAACTCTCTCTTCTTTCCTGAACCCTGACCCCTCTCCATTGGAGGTCATCTCGATGGACCTACTCTCTCTGTTGCCTCCCTCGTTAGACTAGGGAGGTCGTACCACTATGGCCTGAGTCTGAGGCTGCCCTGACTGTCTGGTAGCCACCCGTGTTTTTCATAGCTCGACGCCCATATCAGGTCAGACGCCAAGCTCTTCTAACTAGAATCTAGTCTCAAGAGTGACCTTGGAGTCTGAAGGATCGTCACATAACCTCTCCCTCATAGCGCATATCTTATTTATCTTGCATCGGAGGGCTATAGTACCTGTAATGCACACATTAAGAAAATCTATGAGTACATTGATATAGGAACGAAATGCAAAAGATTACTAAAAAAAACTTGACTGGCAGCAATCTCTACGAAGGCTCATCTACGAACCATAGGTGAAACTACGGGATGTTTAAGGCCTTTGTAGATGATAAGGTACAATAAACTTAGCTACTGGAACTACATCTATGAGATCGGGTACGACTTGTAGAATATTCTACGAGTCATAGATGTGATTCCATACTTGATATTATGCAGGCAAGGCCCTACGAGACCTATCTATGAGTCATAGATTAAACTATGGCTCGTAGAAGGTCTAATTTGATAGAATCCCAGAAGTTTCATGTTACTGGATTTCCACACGAGGGGAAAATTCAACTCGTGGAATATTCTACGGGTTGTAGAAGACCCTTCTGGTGTGAAATTTCTAGTAGCTTAGTTGTCCAAGCCTATTAAATAGATCCCAAAATGTCATGTTCAAACCATGATCAATTTAAATTAGCATTGAAACAAGAATATTATGCACCCATATGATTTCAACAAATTCCAAACACCCCGCGTGCTTGACTATTTTAAAACTACCCCAATAACTATCGAATTATGCACGGAAACATATTTTTACCACCTATTTATGATTTCACACGCATACAATCACATGTCATTACAAGCAAATAGTTCAATTATAGTGTCGATGACATGTGACTTATGAAATTTCCAATAAAGCATACAAATATGACCTAGACAATTGCAAAACTACTTTCCAACATTAAATTAGTTAGTTCATTGGCGACCATTTGATTCAATTCAAGCAAACATTTACTCACATACATTGGCACCCTAAATTTTTATCACACAAATTTTGATTTACCATTCCCAACAACATTCTAGACTAATGAAATAATTTCTAAGGTGAATTTAGAAATTAAAGCTTGAAAACTCACTGGAATTCACTTTAAACAATCAAGAACTTGAAGGAGAAAGTCAAAAAATGAAACCCTAGGTCACCGGAGCTTGCCAGAAACTTTGTTGGAAACTATGGTGGTGGCTGGATGGTGGCCTGAAGTCAAGGAACAAAGGAAGGTTTTTGGCAATTTTGGGAATCTAGGCAAGAGTAAGGGGTAATTTTATTTTACCGCTCTTTTTATATGTTGACCATGTTGGATAAGTATCGGGACCAGGCCTTACAAAACCCTGACTATGGGCCGTAGAAAATTCTACAATCCATAAATCCTAGTCTCTTAGTATGCCAAAGCCCTAATTTTGGGAATTGGCTTCACGAACTTATTTATTGGTTGTATTGGGAAATACGACTCATAGAGTGGGTCATAAAAGCCCCCAACACTTAGATAAATTTGGAATTCTTACTTAGGGTCCACTAGCCCCATTCACGGTGCATAGTTTTATCTATGGGCCATAAAGTTGGCTCGTTGACTAGAGTGCATAATATTTTGCTCACTGAAAGTGTTCTAGGAGTCAGTGTATGAGTCATGGTTTTAGACATGGCCCGTAGTGTTGGTCATAGAAGAACTTATTGTTACTTCTTCAGCCCAAGATGGCTGACTTGGTCTTGTACCTGCATAGTCATCGAAAAGCACACTGTTACCCTATATGCCACCAGCTCAAAGTCTAAGACTTACAACCAAAATGCTAAAATTAAACTACCTACAAGTCTAAAAAGCTAAAAAAAAAAAAAAACAGAACTACTACTATTACATAAAATATCTTGGGGTTGCCTCCCAAGTATTGCTTAATTTATTATCGTGGCACTACTTGGACTACTTGATTACTCAGAATTCATCAAGTGCCTAAACTTCAATCATCAATTTGTCTGGATTCTTCATCGATTGACAAATATTGAAGATGACTTCTTTATTGAAGGCAATTTCTTTATCATTCAATCAAAACTTGAGTTAGCATGATTCCATATCCACTATTGCTTGCCCAGTGGCTAGGAAAGGCCTTCCCAAGATGATTCGGACTTCGAAGTCAACCTCGGAATCAAGGATCACAAAGTCTGCAGGGAATATGAATTTCTCTACTTTGACAAGGACATCATAGAGTATCCTCACAGGCTTCTTCACCGTTCTGTTTGCCATCAACAATGGCATGCTCGTAGAAGTAGAGATTCCCAGTCCTAACTCCTTGAAGACTACAAGGGGCATCAAAATAATGTTGCCACCTATATCACATAATTCCCTTACGAACTCTACGTCTCCAATGGTGCAAGGGATGATGAATGCTTTGGGATCTTCTCACTTCTGCACTAAGGATCGTGTAGCAATTGCATTGCAATATTGAAGCTCATAGGAGAGCTCTTGGCTCATAGTCCATTTCTTTGTGACCAAGTCCTTCATGAACTTTACATATCCGAACATCTTCTCCAATGCTTCAATAAGAGGGATATTGATGGAGAGTTATTTCAACATAGAGATGAAATGTTGGAATTTACCTTTCTCCGCCTCCTTTTTGAGTCTTTGGGGGAAGAGAGGAGGAGGTCAAGGAATGGATTTCAACTTTTATGGCGTTGGCACTGCATCACTTTCTGCATCCTTGGAATTAATATCTCCCCTCTCTATATCTCTTGCTTCAACTATCTCTTCACGAATATCTTTGTCATCAACTGGCATCGAAGGGTCAATGGTCTACTTGCCACCATGTGTATTCACTGCCATACACTGCCCATCATTCTTTGGGTTCTAAATTGTGTTATTGGGCAAGGTACCTTTCTGGTGCTAATTCAGTTGAATTGACATCTAATCAAATTATTTCTCAAGCTGCTTGATAGCAACAAAATGATACTCGATTTTCTGATTAATGCTGGAGATGTCAGACTTCATGCCCTTTAGTATCTCATCCTGAGCGTCAACCTTCTTCAACAAGCGATCAAATATGTTTTCAACTCCAAAGCTACCAGCACTGGAATCATGATTATGCGGTGGAAAATACAAACCACTTTTGTAACCATCTCTGTGTCCCCTATTAGCATCTCTGTCCTAGCCCCTATTCCTGTCATAGTAGCCTCCTCAATTGTTGTCTCTAAAGGGACCATCCCTGTTAAAGTTTTGACCTTAGTTTCCTTGACCTTGGTGGTAATAGTCTTGATTGGACCTTTGGGAGCTGGTCCGGAAACCCGCCATCTATTTACAATGAAGTAAGTGTCCTCCTTATAGTAAGTCTCCTCGTACATGGGTGCTCGTGGAGGCTGATGAGATACTACAATCACACGTTCCTGGTTCTGCTTCATCAACAACTCCATAGTGGTACTAATTCGAGCTAACTCTTGTATCACCTTCTCATTGGTCTTTTATTGTGCCGAACTAGTACTAACAGTGAACGAGCTTTTCATAGTTGACCTATCTCTCGTCCCCCATGCATGATTCATTTTGACCACTCTTTCCATCCTTTCTATAATCTTCTGAAATGACCAATCTATAAATGAGCCTCCCATGATAGTGTCAGCGATAACTTGGCTATTTTTGTCTAGGGCTCGATAAAATATCTCCAGCAGGACTTCATAAACAATCTTGTAGTCAGGGATACTCCTCAAGAACATTGTGAATCTGTCCCATGTAGTACTAAGTGAATCACTGGACAATTGCTCAAAGTTGTTGATATGGGCCTTCAACATCAACTTTTTTTATATTGGGAAGAACCTCTCTAAAAAGGCCCTCTGCAATTATGCACAACTGGTGATTGAACTCTGTGGAAGCTCAGATAACCATAGTGTTGCATTGTCCATTAAAGAAAGTGGGAAAAACACAGAGCCTAATGACATCCATAGACAGATTCTGGTTTCCCATCATACTCTTACAGACAAATATAACATTATGTGGATGGCTATGTGGATCATCTAATAGTAAGCCCACAAACAACCTGTGATTTTGTAGTATTTGAAGCAACCCACTCAACACGATGAACTTTGTGTTATCCGGTAGTAGAGGTAATACAATATTTCCCATGACATCCATCATCATAGGGTCAAGCTGATATTGATTCCATGTATTAGTTGCGGCTTGAGGAACCTATGGTGGTAGATTTAGTGGAGTTGGGTTGTTATTGTCATTGTTATGGTTCAGTGTTGCATTTACTACATTATTTTCAGCGTTGTTCGTGTTATGTTAGGCCATTCTCCTTAGCATCCTTTGGATTTCAGGGTCACACAGAGTCAAGGAATTGCCTCGACTATGAGTATTGTGCATACACTACACCTTCATGCAGAAACAAAATAAAAACAACAAAAAAACATAAAATGAGGGAAACAAGAGTTAATTCCCAAATTACTCGAATTAAACAAGTCTAACCGTATTCTCCGGCAATGGCGCCAAAATTTTGATGTCGCCCAAGCTACACCTCCTTTTTGAAGGTTAAAGCGGTTATTGTCAAGATATATAATCTAACCTAGGTTAGGGTCGAATCCCACAGGAAATCTGGTAGACTCAGAGTAATTACAAGTAAATTGGGTTGACTAACCTACTTCTCTCCTGAAAGGGGAGGGGAGTTATAATTCGCAAAAATTAAACCTATGCTAGTGCAAGTGTCATGAAATTAGTAGAAAAAGTAACTATGGTATTATAGTCCTTGTGATTACCTAACTTGGTATTACCAGATAATCACAATCTTTTCATGTGTGTAACATGTACAACAGTAAGTTAAGTTTACCCAACCCTTTGATCCAAGTGAGAGGTAAATTTCACTATGTGATTTGATTTATCCCCGTAGTATGACATTACTAACCCTTACCTATTGTCCCAGTATAACCTCTCCTTGATCCAATTTGGTTGATTAGACGAGAAAACATCAATTGAATCCTGTTAATTATTCTCTTTTCCTATTCATTACTACCTTGATCCAGTCAGTAACACTAGGAGATTTCTAATGTTGGCCACCCATTAAAAAGTAATCAAAATAAAGAGAAATAATCAATACATGCATGCACACTTTTCAAGAATTATGGATGGTTCAATTTTACATTGTTAGTTCTTCATGGTCCCCATAACTCTAGTTGTGGATTTAGCTATGCATAATCATTGTAGATTAGAGGTGGTAATTTCCATCCATATAAGGTAAAATGCATCCATTTAACCCATATTTACTTTAATGGATCACTCATATTTTCAAAATGGGTAAATATGGATTGATCTATATTAAGAGCTCATACAAATATGGTCAAAATGGACAAAATATGGGTATCCATATAGACCCATAGATCCCCCTCTAATAATAATAAAAAATTTATGTGTGTGATTTTTCTTAAACAATTTTGGGGTGAGAGTGGGGGTAAGAGAATGGGGGGTTTTAGGGGTGTGCATCGGTCGGTTCGATTCGGTTTTATGTATTATGGATTCGGTTTATCGATTTCTGATTTTTTAAATATATTAAACTAATAAGATATTTTTATCAGTTTTTGATTTATCAGTTTTTGGTCTTTAACAGTTTAATTTTTTATCACCCAATAAGAAAATACTCATAAAATAAATATATAACTTGTCTAACTATTTGATAGAATACGATGAGATACGGTAAAACAAACAAATCAATTGAGCACTTAAACTTAATAATATGAATTATTTGACCTCATATTCTAATTTACTTTCCAATTGAAGAGTTATACACTGGAAATCAAGCAAATATATGATTTAAAGGAACGATTTAGTATCAAGTGATATTAAATTATTAATATTTAATATTTATGAAAGTATAAAGTAGTAAATTATTATAGTCTTAATAAATTATCGGTTTACCCAATACTAAAAATCAAAATCAAATCGCTAATTCAATAATTTATTTTTGTAAAAATCATTAAAAACCCGTTAACCCAATAATCCGATAAAAATAAACCAAAAATATTTTTTTCGATTTGATTTATCGATCAATTTGTTTTTTGCACACATTTATGGAGGGTAGGGTAGAAATGTGGGTGGGGGGGGAGGGGGAGGATGGAAGTAGGGAGGTGGGGGCAAAAGTTTTTTTAATGAAAAAAATAATTTTTTTAAATTTAAATTTAAGTTTTGGTATTGAAATAGAAAAAATTTAGATGAGGATTGAGGGTGCGGTGGGAGTGGGCGGGTGATATTGTATTGAAGTAGATAAAAAATTATTTTTTTAAATGAAAAAATAACTTTTTCTAAAATAATTATCTGAGATTAGGGTTGGGTGATAGGGGTTGAACATTAATAATCAAACTTTGATTTAATTTTTTTGGGGGCTTTAAGAGATTAAAGTGGGTTGGAATCATTTTTACCCAAACCATATTTGACCAAATCCATATTTACCCATATTTTATATGGATGGATTGTGATCCAATCCATTTTGGCTCAATCCATATTCAATCCGATCCAATCCACCCATTTGCCACCTCTATTGTAGATGAAGAAATCATGTTAAATAATAGCATAATTAATCACTTACAATGATAAAGTTTAAAAACAAGAAAATCCCAATCTTCAAAAAATCACAATGTATAAAATTAATGTCAAAATCACACAAATAGAAGTTTCCAAGTGTTTTTCTATCATTCTCCCTCTCTTCTTACATAAAAGAAACCTAAAAACCTATTTATATTAACTAAACTAAAACCAAAACAAAATAGGAAAATTGAGTCAACAGGCTTCACGGAAGGGTTTACGGGTCATATAAGATTCCATGGCCCGTATCCGGGCTTTGTAGACTTCATTCTCAAGAACTGACCATCATTTCCACGAGACCTTCCTCCGGGTCGTACTCAGACTTACGACCCGTATAGGGTTTCGTCTGAGCACTTTATCTGAAACTATTCAATCTTTTATCCTTGAGGCACGAAACTAATTCATGACTCGTATCAACATTTATGAAGGACCTTGGCCACGAAACCACTCCACAACTTGTAAAGGTATCCATGGCCCGTAGAGTATCTTGTACTTTCCCAAAAAGTTGCAATTCTACAGACTTCAGCCTAAAATCATGCCAACTCTATAATCCTGCAAAATAAACATAAAAACACATCAAACCCACAAATATTGCTTTGAGAACACACAAAATCCTAAGTTTTAAGCATCAAAAGTGTTGTATTTTGATAGCACATCAGTGTTATAGCGAACTAATTGTGTGAATACATGTCACCTCCCACCAATAATAGATACTAAAAAGCTCTATTCACTAAGATTAGGACAATGACAAGAAATCATCTATGTTATCTCTAACAAAATTCAAACTTGAGACTTCATAGTTCTCAATCTATTTTATTGAATAATAAATTACTTTTTTATCTTCTTAATTGCATTTTTTCTTATGTTCACTCCTTAATATAATAAATTCGTTAATTAAGACCTGATTTTTTAGCGTTAATATCTCACACGTGATTTTTTTTTTAAAAAGCTTTTGGTTAGGTAAATTGAGTTCCTATCATGATATGACTAAATAAGTGATTTAATATACATTTGTTGTAGTCTTTTAATTAGGAACTTCTAATCATTTTCTGTGTGTTATTGTAACAACTTACATGGTCATTATATATTTCTTAACCCACTTCCCTAATTTAATTATTTCTGAAGCTTCATGATGTTATTCATGACTAGCAGGTATGGATGGTGCAGTTCTCGACATGATCAGATGTATTGGAGAAGAAATTTTATTATTTGAAGTTTGGAAAAGAAAACTTTGACAAACATCAATATTCTTGGTTAATGAATTGAGTTTTGACAACTTTATTAGGTTCGGAGGGAAATTTATGACTTCGTTGAATGATTTTGCAGAGATCTCATGGTGCTTTGGAGTGATTTGGACCATTGAATTGATTTCTTATTTTCATTAAATTAAGAGTTGACCACAATTAATATTTTTTTCAAAGCATTCTCAAATCGATGATTTTATAGGTCTGTAATGAATTATATGATCCATTTTCATATTTAGTTTGTGTTCATGGAGGTCTCCATAGAGATTTTTGTGCTTGTGTGAAGATTTGATTTTTTGATGTTATTTGAACAATTGGTACCAGTTGAAATAAATGGTATCAAATTTGTGTTCTATTTGAACTTAGATCTGTATCGATATTTTGAAATTATAACAACAAAAATCATTGAATTCTGAATTTGTATGAAAGAGTTATAATTTTATTTTAGCTTTTATAGTTATTTTTTTAGCTTTTATAGTTAGTTTTTTTTAGTATGAGGTTTGTTCTTTCAAACACAAAAAGATTTCTATACTGAAATTTACTCTTTGAAAACAATTAGGGGACCTGCAAATATGACGGAGAATAGTCACCATGATAGTATTTTAAATGGAAAAATAACGATATATTTGATTATTTTAAGCATATTCGAAGTTATAGAACTTGAACTTGGATAATTTTTGCCGCTTTCTTCTTTTTTTTTTTCAAGAGGGATAAATTTTTTAATTTGTATTCTATTATTTATCCATGATTTTCGTCACTTATTAGCATTTTATATGTATTTGGATTGGTGACATTGAGGATTCTCGCCTCAGAATTGGAAAATGGTATTTTTGAGGTTTTAAAGACCAATTAGAAGTCATTTGGGTTAAAGTTTTGAGTTTTGGGCTAAAATCATCTTTCAACTATAGCCTAAACTTAAAATACATCTTTATATTATAATTGTGAACAAAAAACATTCTTTAACTATCTCAACTTTTGCAAGAAACATCCTTCTGTTAACTTTGGTTAAAAAACTAACGGTAATAAACATGTGTCAAGCACATGACTTTCTCCCAAATCTTTTTATTCTGTCACAACTACACCGTCTAGTGATCTCGCCCAGAACTACACTCTTCTTCAATTCATCCAGATGATGCATGTATGGTGCCTTTGTTGTGTCCCTTTGTTGCCAAGTATTATATAAGTATATTTGTGTATCTGTGCTATATTAAAAAAATTTGAACAATTCAACTTTGAATATGAAAAATCTAAATATTCTTACAGGTAGCTTTTTAGTATTATGATAACTTGATGTAATTCCTCGATTATGATGGAGTCCAAACTACAAGAATAGTCCGATGGATGTACTTCAACCGCATCAAAGGAAAGAGTGCAAGTTCTTCTGTTGTGACCGGGACTACCACATTTCTTACAATCAATTGAATTTTTTTTTCTTTTTAACTTCATCCTGCTAGCTCCTGGCTCATCATCTTCTTTTCTTCGTAATTTTTGTTTTTTCCCTTTCTTCTTCTTTAAATAAGAAGGTGGCAATGGTGGAGAATTTTGTGACTTAGGTCATAAATCAAGATCATTCATAGGCAATATTGAAACTTAATAAATTTGTCGATATGTCTTAACCTTGTAGCAATCATCGACATAGTTTAAAACTTCATCATTTTTCAACCAAATGGATCATATAGCATGCTTACAAGGAATTCCCAAAAGTTCTCATTGTCTACAACTACATGTCTTGTTATATAAGTCAAGCATCACCTTCAACAGGCCCAAGCACTTCATAGTTCCACATGTTCGAATTTTCAGGAATATAACTGGAAGCACTCTCCATAATTCTGGCCAACTTCTTCTTAATAGTAGGACAAATATCACCTGAATTTCGTTTTTCAGCTTTTTCCCTATTTGAATTCATTCTTGTCATCAGTAAGTGCCTAATGGTCTCCAAAAGTTTAACAATTGGTTTATCCCTCCCATCAAGAATGTCGCATTTAGGAAGAGGAGAGAAACGTTATCTTGACCATTCACTAGGCAATTTAGTAGAAAGTCATGCATAAGCATCTTTATCTAACTCAAATAAATCATCCATAGAAGCATCAAACCTTTCAATAGTTGTTGCTAAAGTTGTCTTCCAAAGAGCTTTTTTTTTAATGTTATTCCACTGAACCCTGATTTCTTGATTTTTTTATGCAAGTGTCGTACACAAAAACTATGCAAAACATCAGGCAACACTAATTCAAAAGCTTCAAGGAGTCCTTTTTGCTTGTCTGACATAAAAGTCCACATGCATTGCTCTTCGATTTCAAGATCGTTCATTAAATATGTTAAAAACCAACACCATATTTTTTTGTTTTCCTTCTCAACTATTGCATAAGCTATTGGAAAGATATTGTTATTCCCATCCAAAGTAACTACTGATAATAATTGTGCCCCATACATAGTACCTTTCAACCAACACCCATCAACCCAACTATCTTCCTGTAACCAGCTTTGAAACAAACATAAAATCTCTGAAACCTCATTGGCTTGTTAGGAATCTCATTTGGAGTTAGTTTCATGAAAACAGAAGTCCCAGGATTGGTTTGAACAATTTCATTGCAATAATTCCATAATATACTAAATTGATCATTTATATCTCCATTGATCATTGCCATAGCCTTTTTCCTTTGCCCTTCTAGCTTGATGCATACTTACATGTAGTCGTAATTCCCTCCTCAATGTATCTCTAAGTTTTGATATTTTCTAATTTTTATTTGATCTAATCCTATCAACATACCTCTTTACAATTCAGCTAGAAGTGATACTTTCATTATTATAATTCCATCCAAAACAAGTATGCTTGGGTACAAATGTCTATATTTGAAAAGATGTGTCCCTTTGCATCACGGAGCCTAGTATCTTCCAGTTACATTCAGTTTTTCTACATTTGGCCCTAACTCTTTCTCTGTCATCTTTGATCCACTCGATTGACTTTCCTATTTTGACTTGATTTGCAATCACTCCTTTAAATTCCTTTTTGTTACTAAATATAATTCCCAGCTCCAATTTGGGATTAAGGGCATCTATTTTTGGATTGTACTTCAAAAAGTCAGAATCTACATTTTTAGAATCACTATTCAAACTCATTGTATCATCAGAATCTACACAATCTGAATCACCCTCCACATTCTGCATCTTTCTTTACATCTCTTCACTTACATAATCTTGATTATCAATAGAAGGTTCAATATTTTTAGAAAATAATGTATCATCGTCCTCTAATGAATAATCAAAATCTTCAAAATCATCATCATGAGAATCATCACTATTTGCTTGTATCACCTTTTGACAAAGAATTCATTCTCGTCTTCTTCTGAAATTGATTATTATCATGATATAAATTCAAATGTTCAAAATATCTTAATCACTCTATCTTTGGAATGCAAGTAGCAACTTTAGGTTCTTCAATATTGCTACCAACTAACCGAACCTTTTCAAGGGTTATACCATACTTGTGCTAGACCACCACAAACTCCTTGCCATAACTACATTGTTCAAAATTTGATAAACTTATCAGTGCCCCATTTACATAGTCAAAATTCAATCTTTCCACCTATGTAATCTCTTGTCTGATCACGTATAAATGATCCGCCATGATGTACTTAAATTGTAAAAAGAGAAGCTTCAGAAATAGAATCTGTGCATAATATCACAAATATATAACTTTTTCTTGTATATATAATATAACAATGAAATATATAAAGTCAAGAAAGAAGTACAAGTTCAACATAACTAATATTATAACATGTATAAACTATTGAAAAAGTTGTATTATTATATTAACAAATGCTTAAAGGTTTTGAATATTCGCAATACCATAATTGGGTGTAGATGATTGACCACTTAAACTTTGAGCCAACATTCTTTCTTGTTATTTCTGATTCTTCAATCCACAAATCTGTTGTTTTCAAGAGTGAAAAAAGAAAGAGATGTTTTTTGAGTAAGATATGAAATACTCTTTTATTTTATACTTCTTCCAATATTTTAGGTGGAATAGAGTAAGATATGTGCTATGCTCTTATGTTAAAGTTCAACAATAACATACTCAGTGAAATCCCACAAAGTGAGATTTGAAAAGGTAAAGTGTACCCAAATTTTATTACTATCTTATGGTCTTATGTTAAAGTTCAAGCATATTATTACTCATGGAACATATTTATTGAACTTTTCTTTTTATTTAGGCTCAAGTTAGTCATTTGCGACTTTATTGAAGTATGCTATTACTAAATAAAATTCAAATTTATAATTGATTGTTTAAAGGATATTAACTTTCAATATTAAAGCATGCCCCTCCTTTGATTTTTCTTGTCATATTTTAAAAAACTAGTTTCTGGACACGTGCTTTGCATGCGTATTCCTTACTTTCAATAAAGTCACCAATGACTAATTTGAGTCTAAATAAAAATACAAATTAAAGAAATGTAATAGGGACAAAATTTAAAAAAAGAACAGAGAAAAAGATACAACATGCACATTCCTCTTAAAATTGTTATCATAATAATATTGATGAAAAAAGAACTATAGAATCAGTGCAAATTTTTCCAACTAAAGCATGAATCAAATTGTAAAATAATAATACTAAAAATTACACAAATACACGACATTTATAAACTTAATTACTATTAGTCCATACCATTTAAAAAAATTACTAAAATTCCTGTATTTCGCTATTTCGCTGATACATGATACACATTTATAAACTATCAGTTAGTTTCACTGATACCTAAAAAAAATAAACAACCAATTAATTACTGATACGTTTTTTAATATTTTCAGTATATTAAAACTAATATAGTCTAATTTTTAATAACTGATACACACAGATCATCAATAACTCTAAAATTTCGCGTTACATCAATGCATATTTTTATGTATCGACGTTTCCCTAAAAACCAGGGATTTTTAGTAATTTTAGAAAGAGTTGGTTTATATTGAAATTAAGTCTATAAAGTATGAGATTTCTATAATTTGCCCTCTTTTCTATATACCTCGGGCTTAAGATTTGTTTTTTGGGCTTTAGAGAACAGATCCATAGTATCAAGTGCAATTAGTCCTAGCCCAAATTAATATTCTATCATCATGTATATAAGGGTCTAAAACACCAAGCTTTTCTCTAATTCAAAACGCCTTGCTCACTTAGACCAAAATGGGGGCAAGAGTTACCATAGAATTATAAACAACTAGAAGATAGAAGCAGTCGGGCGATCATAGGATAAACCTTAATATAGAAGCAATACATTAAAGCTAAAGAAAATCCATTTTCAACACAAGTTTTACTTGGTATGCATCATTTTCTCTAGATCCATCATAGTCATCGCCATTTCCACCACCACCAAAACGAAAACCACCGTTGCATGGAAGTCTCTCTTGGACTAGAGAGATGCGAATACTCCTCCCGTTGAGATCCTGCAGGGATCATAATGTGATATTAGCCAACAAGGTTCGCGTGCAACACCAAAAACACTTGGGGATCGTTTTGTTGAAAACAATGTTTTCCTCCAAATATAATCTCACCTTCTAAATGTGATAGATAATCTCAAATTCTATCACGTTTTTAACTAGTAGGTCTATCGGAAACAACCTCTTTACCTCTGAGGTAGGGTGATGTCTCACATTGTAGAAGTACACTGGGTATGTGACGAAACCCGCTTGAGATATACTAATTCTATTCACCAACTCCTACTTGAAGGAAATCCACCTCTGTTATATAGCTACAGGGAGACGAACAGAGTGGCAGATGCACTAGCAAAGGAGGGAACAAAAAGTACAGGAGACCACATCTTTTTTTTCTTGGAAGTTCCACTGATATGTGTATCAAGTTTTTTGAAATCAGAAAAAGGAAGAACTTTTTTTGTTAGGCCACAGGGGCCAAAATATCTATGTAATAGTCATATGAATATTCCCCTTCCCAATACAGGCATATTAATTTCTAATATATTGTCTCTTGATTACCAAAAAAGAGTTTTATGTTTGAAATCAACTCGAAAAGAAGTAAATTTTGTTCAGACAACTAATCTAGACTTTTATTGTTTTGATATTTGATCACAGATTTAGTAATAGAAACGTATTTAGGGGATAATATTGGTAACATATTATGAGTAATTGGCTAATGCAATGCTAATACTCCAAGTATTTTGCTGTGAAAGGCCAAACTCGATAGTTTTCTCTTTAATTTTCTTTTTCACTAGAAAACAAATTATGAGAGATTTGTCAACTATTCTACATACTAATGCTACAAACTAATACACAGTGACGGATCCACGATTTTAACTCAGGGGTTTCGAAATATAAAAGTATATATGTGCGAATAAATCAACAAAATACAATTTCCAAAGGAAGTAATAATACATAGTCTAATATTATTTCATCACTTTAAAAAAAAAAGTGAAATATTGGATTGGGTTCCCCAAACCCGAAATTAAATGAAAAAGAATAATTAAAAGAAGCTAAAAGATAATGCTTTAAGTGAGATTTGAACCCTGAGCATGAGGGTGCATTTAAAAAAATACTTACCACTGTGCCAGAATTTACTTACTATCCAAAGGTTCAAATTTATTATATATCTGAACCCCACCCCCTCCCTAGGTCCGCCCCGTCCGCCCCTGCTAATACACTCAAATCTTTATAATGTTGATATAAAAAAAATATTTGATGTAATATAATATAACATAATATAAAAAAAAATTCAAGAAAACAATAATATTTCTAGAGGATGATTGCTATAGATAGATCACGATATATTGTATAATATATTTCTCTTTTTTCTTAAATTTCGTGTTGAATCAAACTGAAGAGTTTTGGGCTAAAATCATCTCTGAAGTATAACCCAAACTTAGGTTACATCCTTATGCTTTAATTGTGAACAAAAAACATCATTTAACTATCCCAAACTTTGCAATAAACATCCTTATGTTAACTTTTGTTAAAAAAAAAAAACTAACAACTACAATAAACACATCCATCTTCAAATTCATAGTTTCTCCCATTACTTTGCTTCATACCAATGCAAGCTTATGAATGGATTGTCCTTCGGAGAGCAACGACGTAGACAACATGGAACCTCTGTTGTCATCCAAAAGAACCTAGAATTTAGCAATCTAAACCAGAGGTTACTCATCATATATAAGTTTTTCAGATTGATCGACTAAAAATTCTATTCTAACTTAATTTCTCTAGGAAGCTATTTTTTAATAATTGTAAAATGTGTTCTATCGTGAAGAATCAAATGCTCAAAAAACTTATTTCATGATATGTGACCGAGGATCATATGAATTTATTAGTGGCATAGTTCAACTGATTTGTGATTGTGTTGGGCATGGCTTTGGGCAGGGATGATTTTAACCAAAAAGTTCTCTTTTTGGTGAAAAAGTCACATGCTTGGCACATGTGCTTATTTTAGCCGTTAGTTTATTTTTTAACAAAAGTTAACATAAGGATATTTATTGCAAAGTTTGAGATAGTTAAAGGATGTTTTTTGTTCACAATTAAAGCATAAGGATGTAACATAAATTTGGGTTTTACTTAGGGGTGTGCATCGGTCGGTTTGGTTCGATTTTATACATTATTGGTTCGATTTATCGGTTTTAAAATATGCTAAACCGATAAGAAACCAATAAAATTATTTTTATCGGTTTTTTGATTTTAAGTTCTTAACGGTTCGATTTTTGATTTATCCGATAAAAATGATAATGAAAATTTGCATTAATAAAAAACAGATAGAGTACAAAAACTATGTTTACAAACTTGCAAAAGCTATAATTAGTTAGTTACAAATTAAAATACTAAAGTGGATAACTAATCTAAAGATTAAAATAGATAAAGTATTTTTATAGTGTCCTATTACTATTAAATTATTAATATTTACTATTTATAAATTGGTAAAATAGTAAATTATTATAATCTTATTGGGTTATCGATTTACCCAATAACCCAACAGTAAAACCGACATCAAACCGATAACCCAATAATCTTTTTTAAAAACCATTAAAAACCCGATAACTTAATAACTCAATAACATTTTTATCGGTTCGATTTATCAATCGGTTCAATTTTGCACACCCCTAGATGTGGCATTCTGAGATTGGACACAAAATCTACTTCATAGCGGGTGTATCTCATGCACTTGGGTTGCTGGACAACTGTGCCTAATTGATAAAAAAACCGGGGCAAGTTGGAGTGTCTGTTTGTACATTTTGAAAGTTAGAGTTCCAACTTATGATTTGACTCCAAATTAAACGACTAATTTATTTATTGTGCCGATTTTTTTCTTCAAACATAAAAAAACAATGAGTAAAAGTACTAGTTGAACCAAACCTGTTTAAGACATTGTGATTCTCATATTCTCAGGAAAAGTAAGAGAAAAATAAGATAATAGGTAAAGGAAAAGAAAGGACAGGAATGAAAAAACAAAATGAAAGAAGAAAGGGACAACACATGTAAGAGGATACTCTAAGGTACCAATTTTAAATGGGTTTAGTTGAAATAGCTTGAACTAATAAATGAGTGAGTTATTAACCCGCTCAAATTTTTATGTGTTGGACAGTTTGTACGAGTTCGATTTATTTTTGGGAAGACAATTGAGAGGGTTGAGTCAAATTAGAGCAGGTTATAATAGGTCAAGACAATAACAGGTCAGTCCCGACCCAACCAACCCAACCCAAATTTGTTTGCGTCAAAATAAATAGGATCAAAACAGATTGAGTAATGGGTTATAGAGTGAGTCAAGACCCAAGACCCTACCCGACCCAACTTTTATTAAATTTTATTTATAGAACGGGTTAGATTTAATTTTGTCACATATAGATAGATCACAATATATTGTATAATGCATTTCTCCTTTTTCATTAGTGTGTAGCTGCCCCACGTTGTCTCCCTTTTTCTTTCTTTCTTTGTCATTTACTTGACTTTATTAAGAGACTAGTGGACTCCAGCACTAAAAAGGAAAAAAAGCAAATAATGGTCTAAACTTTTTCTTTGCTTGTGATTTACTTGACATTATTATAAGCTGGGCGTGGACTTGGGCGTGGACTCCAACTATTATAAGCTGTTTTTTCTTTTCCTTAACTAATTATCTTCTTTTCTCTTCTACTCATCCTCGGTTTCTTTCTTACAACTGACAGAAGAAAGAAAACAAATGGCTGAAATTATTCTTACCGCAGTCATCAATAAGTCTATAGAAATAACTGGAAATCTACTCTTTCAACAAGGAATGCGCTTACATTGGTTGAAAGAGGACATCAATTGGCTCCAAACAGAAATGGGATACATTCGGTCATACATAGACGATGCAAAGGCCAAGGAAGTTGGAGGCGATTCAAGGGTGAAAAACTTATTAAAAAATATTCAAGAATTGGCAGGTGATGTGGAGGATATCTTAGATGACTTCCTTCCAAATATTCAACAATCCAACAAGTTCAGAGGCACAATTTGTTGCCTTAAGACAGCTTCTTTTGCGGATGAGTTTGCTATGGAAATTGAGAAGATAAAAAGAAGGGTTGTTGACATTGGCCGTGTAAGGACAACTTACGACATCACAGATACAAGTAACAACTATAATGATTGCATTCCATTGGACCAGAGAAGATTATTCCTTCATGCTGATGAAACAGAGGTCATCGGTTTGGATGATGACTTCAACATGCTCCAAGCCAAATTACTTGATCATGATTTGCCTTATGGAGTTGTTTCCATAGTTGGCATGCCCGGTTTGGGGAAAACAACTCTCGCCAAGAAACTTTATAGGCATGTCCAGGATCAATTTGAGTGTTCAGGACTAGTCTACGTTTCACAACAGCCAAGGGCGGGAGAAATCTTACATGACATAGCCAAACAAGTTGGACTGACGGAACAGGAAAGGAAAGACAACTTGGAGGGCAACCTACAATCACTCTTGAAAAGAAAAAGGTATGTTATCCTCCTAGATGACATTTGGGATGTTGAAATTTGGGATGATCTGAAACTTGTCTTTCCTGAATATGATTCAAAAATTGGCAGTAGGATAATCATCACATCTCGAAATAGTAACGTAGGCAGATACATAGGTGGGGATTCCTCGCTCCACGTGTTGCAACCCCTAGATTCAGAGAAAAGCTTTAAACTCTTTACCAAGAAAATCTTTAATTATGATAATAATAATTGGGTCAATGCTTCACCTGACTTGGTAAATATTGGTAGAAGTATAGTTGGGAGATGTGGAGGTATTCCTCTAGCCATTGTGGTGACTGCAGGCATGTTAAGGGCAAGAGAAAGAACAGAACATGCATGGAACAGAGTACTCAAGAGTATGAGTCATAAAATTCAAGATGGATGTGCTAAGGTATTGGCTCTGAGTTACAATGATTTGCCCATTGCATTAAGGCCATGCTTCTTGTACTTTGGCCTTTACCCAGAGGACCATGAAATTCGTGCTTTTGATTTGACAAATATGTGGATTGCTGAGAAGTTCATAGTTGTAAATAGTGGCAATAGGCGAGAGGCTGAAGATTTAGCGGAAGATTTCCTAAATGATTTGGTTTCTAGAAACTTAATTCAAGTTACCAAAAGGACATACAATGGAAGAATTTCAAGTTGTCGCATACATGACTTGTTACATAGTTTGTGTGTGGACTTGGCTACAGAGAGTAACTTCTTCCACACCGAGCACAATGCATTCGGTGATCCTTACAACATTGCTAGGGTGCGAAGGATTACATTCTACTCTGATGATAATGCCATGAATGAGTTCTTCCGCTTAAATCCCAAGCCTAAAAATCTTCGTGCGATTTTCTGTTTCACAAAATGCCCTTGCATATTTTCTCAAATGGCTCATCTCGAGTTCAAATTATTGCAAGTGTTGATGGTAGTCCTGCCTCGAGGTTATTATGTCATAATCCCAAACAAATTTGGGAACATGAGTTGCTTACACTACCTGAGATTGAATGGGGAGTTTAGTGGAGAAATGCCAAATAGTATTGTCAAGCTCAAACGTCTAGAGACCGTAGATATTACATATAGCAACATTGGACTTCCTTCTGGTGTTTGGGAGTCTAAACATTTGAGACATGTTTACTGTGGAGGTTTTTATGAAGCATCTAATGGTTGCTTTTCTATAAGCCCAAAGATGTACTCATTGCCTCCTAATAATCTACAAACTTTGGTGTGGATTCTTGATGATTTTTTTGAACCGAGATTGTTGCACGGATTGAGCAAATTAAGGAAACTAGGTATAAAGAATGTATCGGATTCTACCATTAAGATATTATCAGCATTGAGCCCTGTGCCACCGGCACTGGAGGTTCTGAAGCTCTACTTTAACAGGGTCCCAAGTGAGCAAATAAACTTGTCGTCCTATCCAAATATTGTGAAGTTGTGTTTGGATGGTCTTGTAAGAATCCCC